>JADDOH010016585.1:0-12159 GCA_016648135.1 Agrypnia vestita
GACTTTGTTCTGTATATACACTGAATTTTTGTCCTTTCTTTTACCTGAAAACAATATTTTTAATGAAATAAGATACTCCGTCTATTTCTTTACTCAACGGTAATTGTCATTTTTTCACGAAATAGTGATGTGAAATCTTTTGAACCGGCATTTTTTTGTGTTTTTATTTTAACTGATAAATTTTCAGTAAAACGATATAATATTGTTTTGAGTTTGTTTGTTTTGATGTTTTGTTTGTTTTGATGTTTTGTTTGAAAAATTTTCAGTAAAACGATATAATATTGTTTTGAGTTTGTTTGTTTTGTAAAATATTTTCAATTAAGAGGTCCTAGTACACGATTTTCGTATTTGCTGTCGGGCGCAGAGTTGCCAACGTAGGCGATTTTTCGCCATTTAGGCTACTCAGAACGAGAATCGGCGACGAAAAAATCTAAAAGGACTATCGACTGGTCGCCTACTAATCTAATCGACTGGTCGCCTACTAGGCTACTTCAGAGACAAGTTATTTAAATCAGCCGAATCGCAAATAATTAAGAAAAAAATACAATTACCTTTGTGTAATGCTGTCATTGAAAGAATTTTAAGCGTAATGGGGACAATTAAAACAAAATTAAGGAATCGTCTGCAACTACCCATGCTGATCGCTATTCTTAGAATTCGTACTTATATGAATGTAAGAGGTGTGCTGCAACAACTTTCAACCAAGCAATCACATGGTAAGTTTTCACGCTGGTAGCAAAATGTACGTCTCCGGTGTTTTTAAAATGCTACCTATCTACTTACTTTACTTTCTTTTAACGAACATTACGGTTTTTTATATTAGGCTTAGGCCTATTTATCAATACATTATAAATATGTTATAAATAAATTGATAAAAATTACATTTTATTTTATTCATATTGATATTTTGGCGTTTGGGCTAATTTAGGCTACTTTATGTATAGGAAGGAAACGGCGATATTAGGCCAAGCGCTGTTGGCAACTCTGGTCGGGCGACTAAATTGAACATATAAACTTATTAAATCATTTTGAAAAACCCGATTATTAATTTATCCTCCGGCTATTAAGGAACCGTTTATATGCTCCATTTTTGTCGTCCGTCGTTATATATTTTTATTTATTGTGGTCAATTGTCGATATTTTTTATGAATCGTTTTACCCCAGTTCATATAATCGGATCTTATGAATCCTTCTTTTTTCCTTTTATAACATCTTTATATGTTGTATTATTTAAATACCCTGTTTTAATGAATCGTTTTGTTTTCGTTTATATGTTCCGTTAATCGTTTTTTATTATAATTTTTAAATAATCGTGAGCCATGCACTGATTGCGTGTCACACTCTAATTATATAAAGTTGTCATTCCAGCAAGTTACGGATAGACAACCAAATTATTATATTTAGTTATTTGAGGTTACATTTCTGTAAGTATGAGTTTTCATTCTTTTCATAAATTTCAATAAAGTAATAGACAATGATCAGTGTAGATTTATACAACTCAATACTTTGAGCATCATTAATATATAATTTGTCTTTATTTTAGTTTTTAAATATTACTTCTACCGCATACATGCATGAATGTTTTTTATAATCGTTTATTATGGTCAGTTGTTGATCTTTTCAAATAATCGTTTTTCTCCAGTTTTCAAAATCAGATTTTATGATTTATATATTTTGTTATTATGTTTATTAATCATAAGGTTTTACGTTTATATGTTCCGTTTTTGATTGTTATTTAAGTAACTTATGTAGAATATTAAAAATAAATTCGCTTCAATACAAGCAAAAAAAAAGTTTAATCATTTTGCACTATCACCCTTCAGAAATTTGATAAATATATAATACTTTATAAAGTTAATCTGTGCTATTTTGAAAATATTGGGATGTCAGATCTTTATCCCAATCTTGACAGGTATGTATAACAATATATTGACACTAATTTCGATGTTTTAAGTTTGGCATGTTTGAAATAATTAATGAATCAATCAGAAAGCCCTAAAACGTAAACAAATGTTAATGTATTCACAATTACGAATAATGATCTTTCTAATTGATTGAATTCATTAATTTCAAACCTGTCAAACATAAAACGTCAAAAAAACGGCATCACAATGTAATACAATAACTGTCAAGATACAGAAATAGCAATGTTGCTTAGTTCAGAATACAGATGATTATCATTTTATTTGACTTTTATTATTGCGAATTAATTTTAGATATTCGATATAAGTTACTTTCATGAAAGTTTTGAAAAGATAATTCAGAATATTTTTATTTCTATATTCTCTTTATACTTAACCATATTTTCATGGGTGTACGACTGTATAGTAATTAACAACAACTTTTGCGTGACCGCGCAACATGAGTTGAGCGCTGATTGCTTGTCACATTCTAAATATCTAAAGTCGTCTTTCCAGTAAGTTACGGACAGACAACGAAAATATTATTATTATTATTATTTTGTCTTTATTCTACTTTTTAAGTATAACTTCTAACGCACATACATAAGTACACGCATAATTTTTTTAAATGGTTTTTATTTGAATTATTTAACATTGATACTAGACAAAATGTTATAAAACAATAAAAAATATAGTGAAAATTCACACACGTCATACAATTTTTCAACGCTAAAGAAAAAATAATAACATATAATATAAATAATATATTGCATGTAATGGAGATCTTAAAAAAATGTTTTTCTTAAAAATCAGAAAAATAGCATAAAAAAGCTAATTTTGAGTGAAATTTCAGAAAGAAACAATATCCATTGCATTACGGTCGGCTTTGTCACATCTCTAATATAAGGATCGAATAATTATTGTACAGAAAAATTTCGCCAAACTTGCAAAACTTACGTTCATGTAGAAAGGGTTACGTATGTAGCACTACGCAGTTAAAAGGTCAGGCGTTAAAGTTTGCACATTTCTATTTCGTTTTATAGTATTGTATATTTTTCGCTATCGTTTTTTGTGCTTAAATAATACATGTTTGAGCGAAACTAGCGCCATTTTTAGCGGGAAGTGATTAAACTAATGCCAATATTGAAGGTATAAGAGCCTCTTAAGGGAATTCCAAATTTTCCTTAATTTTTTAAATAAACTTCACAAAAACATTTTGTTTACATTAGAAATCAGCTATAATTATAGCATAAATTTATTAGATTTAACATTGTCTATTGTAAACAGAAAAATAGAATTTTACATATTTCTAAAATACACTTTTACAGACATAGATCCATAATACTTCTAACCATCCTATTGCACAAAATGATTAACAGATTATTGCCTATCCCTTTATCTACCAATAATTATAATAAGAAATTAAATATAATTAAACAGATAGGTGAATATAACGGATATAATATGAAATTAATTGATAATATTTTAAACAAAAGAACTAAGAAAAAATATTACTTGTCGTATTTATACCCTCAAAATAATAGCAATACAAAATGGAGAAAACTATTATTCTGTAATAATCTTATATCTAACGCAATTTAAAAAAAAATACCTAACAGTTTTCTACCCGCTTTCTGTACTAATAATAAATTAAAAATATATATTTTGAACAATAAGGATAAAGAAAGCTCTATTGAAATTATCAGGAATTAATAAATTAAAATGTAAAGATTGTTCAGCATTTTACATTGGCAAAACAAAGAGAAGTATAGAAAAAAGAATTAAGGAACATGATGAAGATGTTTAACAGCAATGGATACTCGGAATTTGCAAACCATTTGCTGGAATATGACTGTACTTTCGACATCAATTTATGTCGTATTTACAAAATAACAAAAATAATAGACAATTAGATAGTTTTGAAATTGTAGAAATAAGAAAAAATATTAACCTTAATAATAATATAATAAACAGTCAAATTCAATTCCCAAACAACTCCATACTTAACATTTTTCAAATTATAAATAAAAAAAAACAAAGTTAACAATCCCTTAATTATTCCCTAACACCCCACCCCCCTTCCATTTACTTCGCCTACTCACCACTCCACTATTTAACTATATAATGATAATTTAATTTTAGTATACATTGTATCCTCCTGAGAAAAAGAACTTCGTTCCCGAAACTTGTAGAGGTGTTTGTTTATTCATCTTGAATAAAGAAAATAAATATTTAGTGGAGTATACCAAGTCGTGTTTTATTTAATTATTATTATTCTTGTAATTATTATTAAAAAAACTGCAACACAATTAAAAAATCGAACACTATTACCTGAAGAAGGAAATGTATTTTACTTCATCATTTGCATTAAGTGCAAATAAATTTCAATTTCATTTTTTTTGCCTCATTCAAAGAAGAGTGCAAATGATTAAGATCAGGAAATTTATGTGATCATATAATTGTGAATATTTTTTGGTACATATTTGATAAATTGCGAAGCTTTGAACTTTTCAAAATAGTAATAGAGGCTTTTTAAAATAATTTAATTTTAAAATGGATTTTTGCAATTTTTTTAACACAATCGTAGGTTAATAAATCCAATGTATACTCCACGCTCTTTATAATTGAAAAATATCTCAAAGAGAATCAGCGTTGGAAAAATCTCCATCGCGAAAAAATACTTTTTCCAGATTTAAACATGATTAATTAAAACAATTTAATGAAGGAAAAGCTAGATAATTGTAGAAAATGATGTCAAACTCAATGACAGTCAACGATTAATTTTTGGTAAAATCATTGACAATTGAATCAAAGAAAACTGTCGTCGACGGCCCTGAATAATCAGTAAAATCATATTTGTTCAATATAACACTGTTTAAATTTTACTCTGAAAGTAAAATATCACTTTCATGTATATCTGGCATTCATATTATTATGTTACAGAACAGTTAAATAGCCGATTTAATTTTCATTGTCAAATATTTACCTCGAATTAATGTACAAATAACTTTTCAATCGAGAGAAGCCTATTTATTAATGAAAACCCATTGAATTTTTGGAATCAAACATCAATGATACGAAAATATATCGAAGGTCCTTAAATGTAAACTGACACATATTTTTTATTTATTTAATTAATAATACATATACATAATATTTTATTACAATGCTATAAATGCTAGAAAAGAGAAGAAAAAAAGAAGAAAGCATTCATAAAGCAATTTTACAGGAGAACTGTTGGAAGTAACAATTCTTATAAATTTCATATATTTATCATTATCCACCCGAAATTTTTTAGAAATATTATACTTTTCCGTGAAGCCTATTAATGCATATTTTTTTCTAATCACTTTTGGTAATATTATGCACTGTTGTACCACTTTTTACGTCGATTTTTATCCTTCCATTCCTGAAATAATTACCGCATGTCCTACTTTACTTGGGAAATGTACGTATTATATTATTGATTATTCGTAATTATATTAATGCCATTGAAACAATTATTAATGCTACTGAGTTATGGATTAATTTCTTCTTATCTATACCTATATAACTCAATGTCTGTCTGTCTGTCTGTCTGTTCTCTACACAAATCCACATTGTCCGATTCGATTCAAATTTTGCCCACTTATGTTTTAGGACCCGGCGGGTAACATAGGCAACGTTTCTCCCCTATTCTCATACCTCTTCCCCTCCCCTGATATATTTTCGATGCGAATCTGTACCGTTTGGCCGATCGGATTCAAAATTTGGAAACTTATTCTTAAGGACTCGGCGAGTAACATAGGCAACAATTCTCCCTATTCTTTTTACCCTTCTCCTCCGCTTATGTATTTTCGATGCAAATCTATACCATTCGAATCGAACCTTTGTTTACCCTCACAAATTTAAATTAACCTAATCCTTAACCCGTGCAACGCCGGGTAAGGACAGCTAGTTAATTAATATATTCAAAAAATAACTTAGTTTATTTTTATCGTAGAAATCTTAGTTTACATGTAGTTTATACTTTAATACATACATGTACTAATAATTTAATACATATACTTTAATACATACATGTAGTTTATACTTTAATACTTACTGCGTAAAGGAGGATACATGACACTTGCCTTCTTTAACCTCTATTCTAACTTAAAAGTCTAAAAGGTTTAAAATAAAATAACAAACTTAAGTCACAGCTTGGTGCAACATTAATAAAATCGTAATAAACATTTTTTCTTCAGAAACATTATCAAGAAAATATTTAAATCAATCTTCACCCTCTCAGACAAGATGAAGTGGACGTATTTATTTTTTGGGTTGAAAATTGTGCCTGCTTTATCCAGATTTATTAATTTACGAGCATTTTTTTTATTTCACTGATGAAAATTAAATTAATTTAGCTGTTTCTCAATGGGACTGGTTTCCTTTTTAAATACATGATATGCATATATCGCATTGATCATTTTTAGGTAAATGATAAACCACATTCATTTTATTGTGACATCGCGATATTGCCTCTATATTATCAATACAACTATTCAACTTGCAGAATTATTTATACAATTCAAATATTAGCATTTATTAATTGAAAATACATAAAAAAAATTGAAAAAAATAATCATAATTTAATAAAGTCTTTGTTTGATTTTATTACTATTTATAAAAATAATTATTCTCAAAAAGAACAAATACAGTCACAAAATCAAATTGTGTCTTAAACAAAATTTATAGAATGTACAGTAAGACAACGCAAAATCTTTTCATACGTACAAGCTTAAAAATACAAGATACAAATGTAGAAACATTTTTTTTGTTTTGCGGAGAAAAGTGAGAGTGTTTTAAATGTTTTGGTGCAGAAATGTAGATGTTTACGTATGGGCCGCGATATATACTCAATATCGGTATTGTTTATTAGGAACTGGAACCCTCCGTAAGACACAATGGTACAAACATTTTAATAATGGTATTCAAGCCGCCACATTGAAGCGAAAACTTTGAATTCTCATACATATGGGATTAAAATTTCCATATATATACCTAATGGGAATGCCAGAGTACATGCAAAAATAATCAAAAGTTGGGCTTGCTGGAAACATACCTTTTTTTCCATGGACGACTTTATCTGACATTGTCAAATAATACGGGAGTCAATAAAATCATCTAAATTTTGAGAAACAAATAAACATAAAATAAGTTAATTTTACGATTGTCTAAATTATGAAAGCAAAATATAATGTATCATTTCTAGCAACGAAAAATATATTTGATATCAAATACTCCTATATCTGGAAGCAATTCTTTAAATATAATTTACTTTTAACGTACCTACATCTAATATATCATCGCTATATATAATAATATTTTTTTTTGTGTCGTTTAGTACATTCTGGGATGAACGAATCAATTTGTCAATTTTTCATAAAAATAATGCAGATATACTAAAAAAATCATTGCCGCTCATCTGGATAGTCTACCTAGTAATTATTTAAAATATTTTTTATAAATCTAGTCTGTGCAATAATTTTTTAAAACAGTTTTATTCGTTTATTTCAGAAGGTACTAAAACGTCACATAGGATTTATTATATATACAGCGACGATATAAAATAAATCGAGACATACAAAATGAATTTAATGTTGACCATTTTTTAATTAAAAATTTGTAGTGAAGGGTACATTATTAATAATTTAATTAAAAATACATAATAAGGGGTACATTACTTCAAATTAATTCAAAATTAAATTATCGAACTGGTTAATAATTTTACTGATGGACAATACGTGTAGATTAACGTCATGCTTGCTGAAGTTGGGTTGGGATTCAGGAGTCTTCAAGTGTAGTAGACGTGGCAGTATGCTTTTAGGGCACTTTAAGTCATCGAGCGCCATACGGAATATACACATACGAGCACATACAGTTGCAGGAATGCTAGGAATCAATCAAATAGTTACTACAAGTTATTGTAGTTTTAAAGTATTGTTGAAAAATTCTTTATTTTATTTCCACCACATTTTCTAAGCGGGCTATTTATTTAGTTTTATTAACGCTGTGACCTAACGTATTCTTACATTGTTTAGGGCCCGTGGTTTATTTTCATATTTTTGTTTATTAGTCAAATATTTAAATCAGTTGTTGATTTAATTATTTGACTTGGTCACATAAGTTTTCTCTTGCCATTCCGCCTTTGCTAAAATGTGTCTGTATTTGAGCACGCAGCACATAGCATGCGAGACCGCTTCTCGATCTCCTCTGTTACGGAGCTACAAGCATCATATTCAGTAATGATAATTGATGATTTATAGTCTTAACGTATAAAATGAGAATAGGATTAGTTTTTATTGCGTTACTGTTTATAAAACACATAAAAAGCCATCGATTAACATGAAAGAAACAGATACCAAGTCATCGCTTGAACATCATAGATAATATAGTCTGATAAAAAATCCTTTTTTTTCTCACCGTTTAATAATAAAAAATAAAAATAATCCGGTTTATTGTTACTTAGAGATTATCAAAGTGACCGGTTAACAGGTCTAGGTCTAAACCAATTTAAAAGCCCTAGTTTTATAGCTGTCCAAATTATTTAGATTTATTATTATACGCATTATTGTTTTGTCTTTTATCATAATTTACTGTGTATTATATATTGATTCCTAAGCACATTACTTATTTACTGTAACCTATAGGTACATATATCTCTGTGGGTATTTTTCCATTCGACATTCTCATTCGATCTCTCTCTGTAGTACACATAAAAATATTGTTAATTACACTACTAAAATTTTAAGAAAACCAGATGGTTGATTCTCCTTCAGAAAAAAATATTCATCAGATTCGTATGTAACACAGAACAAAAATGATATTTTAACAACTATAATATTTTTTGAAACGCAAATCATCAATCGATGAAATTAAACAAAAGTATTTTGAGCCCGGTTTGGTTGAGCAATGTTCAGAGGGAGGATGCCATTCACAGCAAAACACCAAAATCTAAAAAATAAATTAATAATGGCATTCAAAACCAACCTGCCTATGAAAACTAAAATACGAAGTATGTGTACTGAAATAGAAACTGCATTATTAAACTGCATCGTTTCGGATATTGACATTTTCCCCGCGAGCGGAAATCAACTGAGGGTTGAATTTAAGATTCTTATACATGTAGGTTTACCCTTAGCTGAGGCTCATTTCTATACCCTAGAGTTTTGTTTTGTTTCTAAAATATATGTATATAATTATAATGTATTAACTTAGAATGCATTTGGGCGATCGGGAGCCGCCACGGGTCTAGCCGTACGCGTCTAGCCTATAGCCACCAATCAGGACTCCATTCGGCTGCTCCGCTCCCGGTTGCTACAGGGACTACCATTGTATAGTACACGCAAGGGATATTCCTAAATGTAACACGATGTGTAAATTATTACAATCAAGTTCAACTTTTCAACTTTGAGTTCAACTGTGAGTATAATTTTCACCCTATATATATTTTTTGCTCTTTTATTATCTCTGCTGTATACATCCATTTACACTGCATACGACATTCGTTGAACATACGCCAAACGCTGATACAAAAACATTAAAAACAGGCGAATATACATTCGAAGCTCGAGTATATTCACCTGTTTTTAAGTATTCGTTATTCGAATACTTTAAAAAGTATTCCTAAAGTATTCCCTCTTATTTATATTATAAGATTTTTAATATTTTATAAACGAAACAAAGGTTTACGGACCCTGGAAGTCAGTATGCAAGCATTCATTCATTCGCTCAGGTATACGAATTCGGACATCAAAGATGTAAACGCCTTTGTCGGACATCTTCTGCTTATCTTTATGGCTTTATGACAACAAGTTTTCTTACATGGTTTTGTCAACTTGTATATAGTTTTCATAAATACTTAAGCAGACAGACAAGAAGTTATATACAAAATAGATTTGAGATGGTTAGGTTTGTGGTTATTAAATACATTGTCACAATTGGAAAGATAAAAATGTTGTTAATGGTTTCATCACTTCAAAGATTTTTAAAAATCTGCAAAATACAAAAAAAATTCTGTGATTACGTAATTCAAGTAAAAATGTGCACCATAAAAGTAAATACAAAATTTCATGCACGTAAACCCAAATTTGGTGATGACTCAGAATCTGGTTCAACCATCAAAAGAACAAAATGAAAACGTCTGCCTAAAATATCCTTCTCTCTCTCTCTCTCGTTAATCAAAGAAACATAAAATTATCGTGGAGAAGAAAATATATTAAATCTATGACATCCAAATGTACCACTTTTGATAAAGCTATAATTAAAAATATAGGAATCACGATGTTTTATTGATTTTTCTTCAATTTGTATTTAATGTTAGTTTTAGTATCAAAATTGTATTTTTTTTATAATTTTGCTAATTATTGTTTCATAAAATTGTAAAATAAATGATTCTGAATTAAATTCGTGAAAATGAAATGTAATTTTCGTATACTTTGTAATAGTAATAATCACTCATATCTACGAATGAAGTAAATATTGGATTGCTAGGGTATATATAGATATATATCTAGATATCTTAATAATATATATAATAGATATCTAATTCTATATATATAATATATATATATATAATTCATTAGACGAAGGGGAAATAGTAAAAACCAGCAGGGATACTTATAATATAAAAATATTTTACATTTATGATTTCATTTCCTGTACTTCAAAGTTCTTCGTTATCAAATTACGCCGTTTTTTTATATTTATTAATTGAGTTTGGATAATTATTTATCAAATTTAGTTAACAGTAAACACAATAAGAAAAATACCTTTTTAAACTTTGAATTTAAAAGCCCTTTTCTCCAAACATGGTTTTGTGGACATAGAATAAAACAATCTTCAGCAAGCTACACGAAACACGATATCTGAGCTGTTCACCCAACGCAGTCCTCAAAATACATAAATACAGCGAAGAGACAATGTAAGCGATCTCGAGAATGATCTCAAGATCTTACATAAGAAGAAAAACGATCAAGGATAGCAAGTTTGAGGAAAAATTCACTGATACTGTTGTAGATAGCACAAGCATCGAGAAATATTTGCAATTCAGAAGCTATCTATTTGTAGTCTGATGATCTAAATATAGCAAAGAAATCTTTATTCGCCTTTTGTATGAATGAACCTTTAATTTTAATATTTTATAATATTATTGGAATAGGTAACTTAACTGCAGAGAAAAGATAAAATATTAATATAATTAAACGCTGAACTAAGCGGATATTTTGAGTGTCCTCTTCTATCGCAACTAGTTGGAATTTTTAAAGGATCGTTTAGTTTCTCTAGAATTTTCTTTTCTCATGAAAAATTTATTAATTATTTTCTTTCCTTTAAAAATCGGCCTCAATGCAGGATTTCCACATCCTTCTCACAGAATATAACAGAATGTTTAATATATTTATATTTTAATTTTTACACGTATTTATTTGAATTTAATTTTGTCTATTTATTTATTTTAATCTAAATTTTTCATCTGAAATGTATAATATTATTTTGCGTTTTATATTATGTAACATATTTTGTCACATACTGATTTTACATAGCATATTATAATTTTTCTGAAATAAAACATTGCTTCTAGGAGATTTTATTTAATCAACACCATCAATAACATTTTATATAATTTTATTTAGTCAACTAGTGTCGAATCGATAATTAAAGCATGTATTAATAAATTTCTCAATGGTTTATCTAAAAAGAAGTATCAGTTATATGTGATGTATTTGCGTACGAAAATACCAATGTGTGTGTTTGATATTTTTTTGTCTAAGGATGTGAAGAAAATTACGATATTTGTAAGATCCAAGTTGTGACTGTACAGGTACAGAATTGAATATAAACACCTAAAGACATCTTGTGCATGGTGTCCAAAACAGAGATGCACCTAAAAAAATCGCAGTCCTTACAGTGATATTAATAGGACAAAAATATTATATAATATTAAAAAAAGTGTACCAATGTGTCAATACATATAACAACTATTTAATAAGTCTGCTATTAACAACCATGTTTTACTTTGGCTGGCGACTTTATGAACACAACATTGCAAGAATAAGATTAATAATACTGATTAATACCTCTACTACAGTGGTGTAGTATTTTCTAGGATGCATTATATCACCATTAATTTTTAATATAAACACCTAAAATATTATTGCAATACTGGAACAACGAATTTTTTTACTTGTATTACAGTAAAGTTCTATACCGATAGTAAACAACGTTGATTATAATATGA
>JADDOH010016587.1:0-41742 GCA_016648135.1 Agrypnia vestita
TGTGTACTTATAAACTTGCATTAAGAAATTTAGGTGTTAGACCATTATACAATGACAGATTTTTGCCATTAAACTTATGTTATCAATCTACAGGGCTTCTGGGTAAACGATCAACAATTACGCGTTACGAATATATTATATTTCTGTGAAATTGTCAAATCAAATGATTATTAAAAGTGTCACCATTAATTTAGAAATTACTATTATATCCGGTGAAAGCGCAATATGTTGGATTGCATTAAAATAGAAAAACAAGAAAATATTACACGTAGGTACCACACACCCCCAAAATCAATAGACATCAAATAAGGTAAATTCCTTGTCTACAATTAGGCTCCGCGCCTGGTGCCAATACGTTTGCCTTATTTGAAAAAAATACTACCAGCATGAGAATTATGAAAAAGTCAAACTAAATACTCAAAAAGTAAAATGTCTTTGTAAATAAGTTGTACTTTTTTATAGGAAGTCATTTTCACTTAAACGGGGTTGGAAAATTAAAAAAAAAGTCTATTGCGAAAAATACTTATTTACTTGTCGTAAATATGTTATTTATTAGGAGATTTAATTACATTCAACAATAAATACTTTACTGCATTCCCCTCTCCTAAAGAACTAGTTTTGATAATCTCTGTACATACCTATTTTATATTATGTGCTATATGCAATGAATGGTTTTACGATAAAAATTGAGTATTTAAAGTCGAATATTTTCAAATTCAACATTTATGTAAATCTGTAATAAGTCTCCGAATAAGTATCTTGGTCCATAAAATAAATCTCAAGTGTTGTAACGTGCGACAGAGACTTACTAGAAATGGTGTGGGTAGGCCGGTCCGAAAGAGATCCATCAAATATTCTAAACAGACTCATACTATGATAGTGTCAGTAAACATTGGCCTTACATGTATATGTGTGCGTGTTTAAAAATAACGTATCGGAGTTCTAAAATAAAATTGTCAAACCCACTTTTTCTGCCATTATGTGTCAACTAAATATAGGTTTATTGGCAGAGAATGAACTGAAGATGTAAAAGAAACTTTCTATGTAGGTATGTTTAAAATAAATCATACAATGTTATTAGATTTTTTGCGTTGTTCTAAATAGTTTGGTTGCTTAGAGCCTTGCGTTATATGCACACGGACTGTTATATTAATCAGTCTTAGGAAAGTCATCGAGACTAGCGTTTAGTTTCACATTTGTTTAATAATATCAATAAAAAAAGAGTGATGGTGTAGGAAAAAAGTTTAATCCTTCTACATATTATAATGATTAAATTTCGAATATTTCAATAACGACACAATATATTTACGGAAAAAATAGCATTCACTTTCTCACTAGAATAAGGCCAGAAGAGATGGAAGTCACAGGGGTAACGATTTTTCGTTGGCTAGTTTAAGGATCCTTTACGGCATGGTGATGTTGATCAATTTTTCCATCTTCTCCCTTCCCCCTTTGAATGAAATTTTTATGATGCGTAACCAGATGATGTGATCCAGTAATTGCAGCCTTGTCTTTCTTTCCAGAATCCACTTGTGATCTATTTAGTCCCAGATCTGAAAGCTGTAAGCCGGCTTGGCTGGCAGTCCTCTCGCTCCCACCTCCACTGCATTCAGTTTTGTTACATGATCTCATCCAAAATAGATCTCATCCAAAATACCCTTGTATTTATTTAACTTAAAAGTGTGGTCTTTCGGGATGTTTATTTCCCAGGGCACTGTTAGCTTACCCAAGAAGACCCCGCTCAAGTGTACTTGAGTACGAGACTATGTCAGGTCTCAGTACTTTAAAGCACAGTTCTTTTGGGAACAAATACTGCCCCGAAGTAAAGTCCATAATAAGTTTCCAGTATTTTATTGATTACTAGCTGATTAGCCCGGCTTCGCTCGGGACCATAATTTAGTAAGCATAGAATTGTGTTGACGTCTCTTTTTTGCTAGTTTCGGCATCTGTGATTGGAACCATCTTCGCTTTACCAAAACATCAACAGATATTTTAGCGCACAATCATAACACTCTAGAGAGAACCTTTCAAAACTTTCTAGAGCATTTCGAAATCTTTTAGAACTTTCTGGAATCTTTTAGAACTTTCCCTTTCCAGAACCTTCTAGAGCATGAAAATTCTTTCTGGAACATCTAGACCCACCGGCGCACTCCCCCACTCAATTTGAAATCTTATAGATCTTTCTGATAGCCTGTAGAACTTTCTCCTTCCTTTTTAGAGAATTCTCGAACCCTCTAGAACTTTCCGGAACCTTTTAAACTCACCGTCACACTCACTTTCTCCATCCAGAACTTTCTAGAGCATTCGGGAACCTTATTTTAATCTTCTGGAACCTTCTAGACTCACCGACTCACTCCGCCACTCAGTTTGGAACCTTTTAGAAAGCTTTTGAATTTTGTCTTTCCAGAACCTTCAAAAGCATTCGAGAACCTTCATGAACGTTATGAAACCTTCTAGACCCCCAGACACACTCCGCCTCACTGTTTGTAACGTAAGAGAACTTTCTCTAGAAGAATAAAGAATATTCTAAAACGTTCTCCTTCCAGAATATTCTAGAACTTTTTCAAACGTTCTGGAACTTTCGACAGTCACCGACACACTCCGCCACTTGGTTTGGAACCCTATAGAACATTCTAAATTCTTCTAGAACATTCTCCTTTCAGAATTTTCTGGAGCTTTATCTAACGTTCTGGAATCTTTTGGTCTCACTGACATACTCCGTACTCAGTTTACAACCTTATAGAACATTAGTAAATACTCTAGAACGTTATCTTTCCAGAACTTTCTATAGCTTTATCGAATGTTCTGGAATCATCTAGATTCACCGGCATACTCCGCCACTCAGTTTGGAACCTTATAAAATCTTCTTGAACATTTTCCTTCCAGAATCTTCTAAAGTATTCGAAAACCATCATGAACCATCTAGACTCACCGGCATACTCCGCCACTCAGTTTGGAACCTTATAAAATCTTCTTGAACATTTTCCTTCCAGAATCTTCTAAAGTATTCGAAAACCATCATGAACCATCTAGACTCACTGACACACTCCGCCACTCAGTTTGTGATCTTATAGAACTTTCGGAAATCTTCTAGAACCTTTTTCTTCCAGAATTTTCTAAAGCTTTACCGAACGTCCTAGAACCATCTAGACTCACCGGCATACTCCACCACTCAATTTGGAACATTATAGAACCTACTGTTTCCAGAAACATCTAAGACATTCATTCTAAGGACTTCATGAACGTTCTGGAACCTTCTGGACACACCGACACACTCCGCTACTTAGTTTGGAACCTTATAGAACTTTCTGTTTCCAGAAACTTCTAAAGCATTCGAGAACCTTCATGAACGTTTTGGAACCTACTGAACACATCGACACACTCCGCTGCTCAGTTTGGAACCATATAGTACTTTCAGTAATCTTCTAGATCATTCTCCTTCCAGAACTTTCTAGAGCTTTACCGAACGTTCTGGAACCTTCTAAACTCACACACACACTTCGCCATACTGTTTGGAATGTTAGAGCACTTTCAGGAAACTTTTAGAATGTTCTCCATCCAGAACATTCTTGAACTTTATCGAACGGTCTGGAACCTTATAGTCACAGACACACTCCGCCGCCAGAACTTTCTAGACCTTTATTGAACGTTCTGGAACTTTTTAGCCTCACCTCGTAATTTGGAACATTATAGAACTTTCAGGAATCTTCTAGAACACTCCCCTTCCAGAACTTTCTAGAGCTTTACCAGATATTCTGAAACATTTTTGACTCACCCGTACACTCCGCCACTTAGTTTGGAAACTTATAGAACTTTCGGGAATATTATACAACATTCTCCTTCCAGAACTTTCTAGAATGGATTTTTCCGGAACCTTCTAGACTTACCGTACCTACCGACACAGTCGGCGGGCCCATTCTGGAACAATCTGAAGCATTTGCGCCCTTCCCAAAACAAAACAATGCTAGAAAGCACATTTTCATCACCCGCTCCCTCCCACGCTTAGCCACCCCCACCAAACTGGGACATTTTCGATGTGACCCCAAGGGCTATCTACCACCATAGCCATCAGGGGGTGGTAGTGTCTGGTTGTGGAGAAAACTTGGCGGATAGGGAAACACGGGTTTCTTTTTATATTATATAGATATATATATATATATATATATATATTATATTGATTGATTAAAATTGAGACTTTTGATTTCCTTCTCCCCGGCGTAATAAAGTTGCAACATTCTCATAGGTCAAACCTTTGTTTTAGATATTGCCAGACACTCTCCCTGAGTACCTTCAACACCTTGTCATGTCTAAAGTATGTCTGTCGTCTTCCAGAGTCAGTAGGTGCCCATTATGATGAGTTTTGCTGTTCATATTTTGGTAATAATGGATGTAATTTTAATGTTTATAAATGATTTTTTTTTGCTATCGATTTCTTCTTCTTCTTATTACCTTACCCTAATGTCTTGGAGTCCTTGCTTCTTCTTATATACCCCTTATTCTAATGGGTCGGGGTCCCTGCACCGCATAGTAGGTTCCAACATTTCCTATCTTGGGCTTCACTCTCCACGTCAGCCCACTTTAGATGCAACTTCGCTTCGCAGCAGTCCTCCAACTATACGCCAGCTCCTCCTAGGACGGCCCCTCAGTCTTCTGCCTTCTGGTTTTGCTTGAAATATTCGCTTTGGCAGTCTATCTGTCGGCATCCGCAAGATATGTCTCAGCCACCGTTGAACATTTCTGATTCTGTCTCTTCTGGTAACTCCTACTATTCGTCGTAGAAATCCCATCTTGGCGGCTTGTAGCCTTGAGCGGGTTCTTTCGGTCAAGATCCAGTGTCTATCTATCGAATCACTATTCAGCATAAATAACTTTATAAATTACATATGTTTTAAACATTGCTCGTTGTAAGTGAAACCACTCTGTCATATTGTACGCGACAAATATTATAAGATATATTATATTTTTTAACCCTAGCTTTGTGTCGAAATGAATGCTCTGCATAGTAAAATGCTATTCTGGAATTGTAAAAAAACGGAGAATACTTTTTACAATCCAGTCGTTCGTTCAGTGGGAGAATGACTGGTGGTCGAGTGCAGCAATTGGAAACGTAATTTATTTCCATTTAATACTAGTTTTTATTCAATATTGTTGTAACTTTGCAATACTCGGTCTAAACATTGTTTTACAATTTTCGCGATTTGAGGTTTTTTAGGAAGCATAACGATTGACTTCCTGTACAAAAGACGGAAATTGAATATAATAGAAATAGTGTACTATGATAAGTATATTTGGATAAATATTAGCGATGCACTAAAATGTGTATGTATGAGTTGGTGTAGACCGTTGTCATGTGATGATTAATCCTCAAAAGCAACATTGATACGACGTCTTTCCTAAATACCATTCGATATTTTTAGGATTATTATTTTGGTTATTGTATACAGACAAGTGGAAATGGGTGTGAAGAGAGTGAAGTAGTGAAGAGTTAACAATTGTTTTAACTGGATTGTGATTGTGAGATTTGTGTCCGATTGTAACTGTGATTGTTTACGTAATATTCATCATTCGGCGAGCAATCACTGGTACACTAAAAACTGAACCTCCAACATTTAAATCTCACCAATCATAGTTAAAATTTTATTTTACTCACACAAGCATAGTCACAATAATGATTTAGCTCACTTGTGCGATGGTATTGATTGTGTATTACGTCGATACAAGTATGTATTTTGGCAAATAGCATATTTCTAAAACGTTGTATTTAAGAAAACTTTTACATAATATGTTTTATCGTAATATACCTATATAAAGAATGTAACAGAGCTAGTCCTATTCTGCAGGTAGATTCCTGCCTAAATAATGAGTCGAAAATGTTCAAGCAACAATGTCCTAATGTTATGAAGATAAGTGACATTGAACTATGCATTTTCATTCGATATATCCGATTTATATTTTAAAAAACGTCTTATAAAAAAAAAAAGTCTTAAAACTACCATGAAATTAATTTATACTACATATTAAGAAATTTCACCCATAATGTAATTTTTTAAAAATTGAATGAAGAAGACTCACTATATTGTCATAATTAACCTATATGCACTATATTATATATGTGTTTTTTCAAATTCAAAAACATAAGGGGTATTAATAATCTGTAAATATTTTATCATTATAAATTATAAATTTTTATTATTATAAATGGGTCAATATTTTCTTGTAAGGTATAACAAAATTAAAAATCGGGACCTAAAGGTAATCTAAAATCCTTTATCAGGACGATCCTGGAACCTTTATTAAAATATACGAACAAATCATAAGATTAAGCATTCTTTCCTCAATATATCTAGCAGGTATGTACGTCACAGCCTGTACAGATGGTAGGTACGTTTGTAGAAATAGGTTTTTCAAAAACCGTCTCTCTAACGTTTCGGTACGGTATCGATGATGAGCGAAGGTGAAGCGTTCTTCCAAAACGTTACCACGCCAAGGTGGATATTCTAGAGACTTTTAGGGACCTACTTTAGACACGCGAATTTGTCGAAAATTTGTCACCTGTATTCGCGAAAACTTAGGATTTAATGTATCTATTCGTATGATTTATATTCCTTGTACATACGTTTTCTATTCCTACATACATTGTTGTATTTATCTTGTTAATTTTTTAAATTTTTTAAATCACTTACTTCGTTCGTATCTACTGTTTATATATTTTATTTTATTTGGCTTCTTATATTACCGCATTCTATGTATTACTTGTGGGGTATAAAAGCAAAGGCAGCGATATCCAAAAACAAAAATACAGTCTTCGAAGATTACTAATTTATAATGTACTGAATTTGAGTTGTTTTAGGAAACATTGCCTATGAATTTATAGGAAACATGATTTTAGAAGGGATTTATACATGAAATCCAGAATTCATTATATTTTAAATTACCTACTACCTACCTATTACTTACACAATTACTACCTCGGTGACAGCATTCAAAAGATTTTTTTAATTTTTTGGATATTGCTGCCTTTGCTTTTATACCACACACTTACTGAATGAATGAATTTTTATGATTTTTTTGTATTTATACTGTTAATATTATTTCTATGTGCTTAGATTAGCTACACTTCTTTTTTTATGATGAATGCCGAATAAATAAATAAATTTATAAAATATAACTTTATTTAATGGCTGTCATGCGTTTCTAATTCAGCTTTATACGAGAGAAACAATTAAAGAACAGTTAAATACAGTGAAGTTGTGTCCGCGTGCGCAGTGCCTAGCCTGCCTTTGACAACGTGAAGCTTGTTATCACAACACACCATCAGGTTTGGGATTGTACAGTTACCGGTCGGCCCGGCTGGAGCGGGGCCGCTCGGATACCCACCGGGCTCCAGCGCGGAGGTCGCCGCTGAGCGCCATTTCATCATTTAATTCGTAATGCCAATAACTAGAGAAAAGTCCACGTATAAAAAAAACACATGCCCCCGAGCGGGTTCTGATTCTGAATGAAAAATTCGGAAATAAACGAAATTCTATTATTATTTTAAAGTATAACTGCTTATTGTTATTGCGCTCCAGTTACTGGGACAAAAATACTCCAGGCTTGAGTTAATCACACAAACGTACTGTGATCTCGCCGGTAATCGAATTCGGAACCCTCGGCATGGGAAGCCAGTGTCATGCCCACTGGACTACGAGGGGTGCCTATTTTGAAACATTAATAAATAAACACATAAAATAGCCGCGCTTTTATAAAACAAATTACAAGAGTCAAAAATATACATTTTTTTTTAAACTATATTTGCTTACCACCGTGATACCACTAGTACCACTCAACTATTTCAACTATTATACTATATTTCATATTAGCACTACCATTACTAAATTGACTTTTGGCCAATCACTGCAGTGGCATCTAATCTCCTCTTCCATCACATATTCCGGTGTTGCAGTCAACGCTCATTAATTAATTATCTCATTTCTTCATGTACTTTTCATATTCAGTTGCTTAGTAGGTATTATATTTATTTTATTTGTTTATTTCTATTTAAATTAAATGTAAAATTTTGTTTGGACTGTGCCTGTCTCACTAGAAATATCTGTGTTGAGACAGGCATAGTTTACATTGGTATGTAGATAGAAAACATAGTATGTAGATAGATATGTAGTAAAATAATTATTTATATTAGATGAAGTATTGTATATTAAAGTAACATAATAAAGTGATTATAGTAACAAAATAAAAAATATATCGTATATATGAGGTTATAGTGTGTGTTAGTATTGTTTATTGCTTACTACTAAATGTTAATTAACTTATAATTTGTCTTATCCAACTCTGTTCTTAATTCACTGTGCCTTAAACATCTGTGAATCTTTTTAATTGGTCTACGTAATATTCACTATGCTCTTTATAAACAAGTTTAAAAACTGTTCCTTAGTCAAAAGATTCCTTAATAAATAAATACGAACTCGGATTTTTTTCTTTCTACGAAATAGAGATACCGACTTCACCACAGTGACCTTCCAAATCTTCATGAAAAATTTGCCAAGAATATGATCCCAATAACTGCAATTGACGAAAATACAGGGTAACGTGTATGAAAATGTTTATCTAGGACATAGTGTGTCAGTTATACAATTGATAAACTGCTCTTGAAATTATGTTTTAAAACATTTTATGAAAAGCGTGCCAGTTTTAAAATCTCTACTCTGGCTATAAAATCACTTAGGAATGCGTGTATCTCATTTAGTCAATTGCATAAAGTCGGTTTTAAAACGGTTTTTTACGGTAAACAAAATTGGCTACCACCGGGACACGATGTCTGAATTTATTTTAATTGGAACATTACAATAAAATGTTTTTTCACATAAAGAATAAAGATATTTTATATGTAATTCATAGTGGTCAACATATTAAGGTTATGACAACACTCAATCGTGCCAAAGTTATGCCGAAATTCAATCACGTTTTTGCGCCTATGGAGTACGACACGGTAAATTGTGGAGGTCAAAAATTTTTAAGCCAACATCCAAGATAGTTAAAATTGATGAATGTATGTAAGTTAAATCCTATGTCTTCTTTAAATCTGCACTATTATCTACTACCTACTACTACTATTATCACAAAATTAGATACTATCACTTAAATAAATATATGAAAAATATTAAAAAACTAAATCATATGTTAGAATCGATTGCACTCATCCTGGTGTGTCCTGGTGCGACACTACTCACCAGGTATTATTATAAACTTAACGATACAGTCAATAAATGTTATGTGTGCATTATTATTTATTTATTTATATTTGGATGCCTTACGTGGCGCCATTTTCGTAAGAACTCGCTTCAAGCACTTTACGCATATATAACATTATTTGACAAAAACTTACTAGCTAAGAACTTATTTACTATTACTTAAAAACCGGTAGACATGCAAAAAATGGCGTCAGATAGAAGTGTAGTTCAGATGGACAGGAAAAATCAGGTGTTTTTGCTGAATATTTACTTGGAGTGGAGACATTAGGTACCTACTATTGTTACGGTCTGATACTATAAGTTTTTGTATGTTTGGCCAAATATTGCGTCTTTAGAAGTTTTTTAAACTGCGGTAAGCTGTCTGTTTGTCTCAGTTTTTTTTTAGTTTATTCCAAAACTTTTGTCCAGCCGCCAAATAAACTATATTGTCAATACGTAATTATTTATTCATAAATTAGCATATTCACGTATATAAAAAAAGTTTAAAATGTTTATTAGGAATACCCTAGTACATCATATTATGTAAACTCGTATACTGTGTTGTATTCACAAGATATGTCCCAGCCACCGTAATTGTAATTTCTAGATAAATGTCAATAAGGGTTCTACTTCGAGACATTCTCTTATTTGAGTATTTCTGATTCTGTCTCTTCTGGTAACTCCTACAATTCCTCGTAGAAATCCCATCTCGGCGGCCTGTAGCCTTGAGCTCGCTCTTGGCTTAAAATATTAA
This sequence comes from Agrypnia vestita, assembly GCA_016648135.1. NCBI lineage: Eukaryota > Metazoa > Arthropoda > Insecta > Trichoptera > Phryganeidae > Agrypnia > Agrypnia vestita. The sequence goes on from JADDOH010016587.1 coordinate 9,985, forward strand.
TAATCTGTTAAAATTTTTACTTTTTACTTAATCTGTCTAATTTTTTTTACTCTTTTGTATTAATTATTCGAAGATATTTTTTTCTTGTGAATGAAGGTGTGAACTTCGTGGTGACATTATTATTAAAATAAAACACAATTCACTTTGTTTTCACCACTTTATTAATAATAAATATAGAATTTTTTGAGAACAATGTTCTTTTCTTCAGGATTGTTTGTATACTTTATATTTTATATATTTTATTCTTTTGTATTAGGTATAACTCTTTTTCCTATAATAAATAATTTTAACCTATCTTTTTATTTCTTTTCCTTTAAATATTTCTATATTTTTTGATAAACAGTTTGTATATATAATTTTTATATATTGGTACATATTTTTCTTTTATTTTGTTTTTATATAGTATTGTTTTACATTTTTAAAATATTGAATTTTCAATTATAACTGCCCAGGAACAGGTTTAAACTGGTGGGGCATTATAAGCTTATATAAAAAAGTGTGATATATAAGTTGTGACAATATACAGGGTTATTTGTGAAACATTAATAATCTCGCAAGACTATACTCCTGCTTTGATTATGAGTCGAAAATGTTCAAGCTATCAATAGTTATGGAGGTATGTGACATCAAAGTTTGCATTTTTTTCTCAATATTTCTGAGTTATTTTTTGAAAAACGTTGGACTATCATTACAGTTACTAATATCAATTACGGGAAATTCATTTGTTTCAATACAAGTTAAATAAAATGATTAAAACCCTGAAAAAATCCAATTGGAAAACATTCCAATTGGTATTCGAAGGTTTTTATTTTTTTATTTGACTAAAGGGAATGAATTTTTCATACTCAATATAAGTTACTGTAAAGATAGTCCAACGTTTTACAAAAAGTAAGTCGGAAATATTGAAAAAAAAAATGCAAACTTTGATGTCGCATATCTCCTTAACTATTGATATTAGGTCATAATAGCTCGAAAATTTTCGACTCATAATCAAGGCAGGTCCTGCGAGGTTATTAATGTTTTCCAAATAACCCTGTATAAATAAATAAATAATTTTGATTGTCTTGAAATATCGTTATAGGAAAGGTTTTCGCGGTTTATTATAGAATGAAATCTACACAACAACTTTGGTAAACTGGCAATTGTGTATTTATATATGGGAAACTATTTGTAGCAGGGTAATCATACAAAAGGTCAGAGATGTGAAGTAACGCAGTGGAAGCCGAGCTTCAGCGGGCCGGGCGCGCTGGCCGGCTGGTAGCGCTCGTACAGCGGTTGCGTAACGGCGATCGGAGTGGAAGATCACTTTCTGTTTGCGAAGACTTTCACGTCAAAAATTACACTGGAATACTGAATAATTAAAATGATATTTTAAAAATGCCTAACATGACCATTATTATGACTTTACAGCCGGCCCGTCGCTTGCGTTATAATAAAAAAGAAGATGGATACTTAGATACCAGCTATTACGTAAATTTATTCATTAATGTGAAAATATTCAACGTGTAAAAGCTTAAATTACTCTGCTGTTACAGGAGCCTAGAATGTTTCGAAATTACGAAGGCCAATCCGAAAAATAAATATTTGTCTCAATTGTAAGTTTGTAAGAAATAAATATAATTATTTTATCCACATGAAAGGATAGTCGTGTATAACAAAGGATAATAATTTAATTAATATTAAAATAAGTACACATATTATATGTATATGTATGTTCGTCATTGGGTACGTTTAAACTCTCAAATTTGTTACATTTAGTATTAACACTATTTAAATACAAACTTTAAACCCTTCTTAAACATGACAAATAATTTGTCAACTAATTAACGTTAAATATTTTTCGATATCTATATGTGCATATTATACTTGTAACATTATACCAAATATGTTTACTTTTAATAAAATTGTCTTTTCATTTGTCTGATTTAAAAAGTATTTTAATAGTGTTGTACTTGTAATTGATGTAGCTATAATTTAAACTGTATTCTTATGTTAACTTTGTTCATAATTTAAACGTTTTCTATCTGTATACACGAAATTTCTGTAATTCCTATAAAATAATGTATTGAATTATTGATTTATGCAGATATCAAACTGTAACAATATTGATTTATTTAAATAAATATAAATCTTGTACAGTTTTGTTTACCGTAGTTGGGACATCTTTACGTGTAAATATCCATTTTTTTATATCACAAATATCTTTTTCGTGGGCAGAAATTTTCTTACCGAAACTTTTGAATTATCTTAGTTAAATTACTAAAAACAATTAAACAAGTAGTAATCGGAAAAAAGTTTTTTAAAATTATTTTTTGTTTTCTTACACAATGAAGATATACCTACTATTTTGGTCATCTAATCGCGATATTGATATCATATTTTTAATCATTAAAAATATTATTAATAAAGATAAACTATAGATGTATCACAGAGATGAAGTTGTTATGGAAAAGCATGCGCGAAAGCCTTTTTTGGGCGTCCACAGGGATCAGTATTTTAACTGGCTTGAGTGATCACTTTACACAATTGAATGTCCACAGATCCCACCCAAGAACAAATATATATTATATCTATTAAATTAGTAATAATCTATAAAGTATATAACAACTTACTCTCTGTGAGACATTTATCTTAATTATTTTTTGATTGATTTGAGTGTTTTGAATTGAATGATTGAATGAGAATCTTAATTAATGATTATCCCTTTGTGGTCAAAATCCAGAATTGTGTTAGAACTAATAAAAATATTACAACAATATTCTTATACGCATGTTCCCAGAACATACACATAAAATATTGTTAAAATAAAAACTGGTAAATATTGTTAACATACAAAATAAGTTAAAAAATTCAATATATTGATTTTTCATGCGAATTCTAGTGCATATTTCGGAAGAATATCGTGTACATTAAAAATAATATTGCCTGATACTCCACTTTAAAAATATAGAGTTATCATTACCGGCTGCGAAATCTATGTATAATATTTTATGAAAAAGGACTAAGGATGTGTCTAGCATAGTCCAATCAAAAATGCGGAAGTTTCCTAGAATTGGAATATATATGTTGTGGACCAAGTGATTAATAGGACATTATTTATAATGCCCGGACAGTTTGAAAAATGCCCAATATGATAGGGCAATATGATAATAACTGTTAAAATAATTATATTGACAGGGCATTATGAATAATGTCCTTCACCTATCGGCCAGAATAATAAAAAAAAAGTGTTTTATGTTAAATTCTTTTATTGTGTGACAGTATAATCATTAAACCTAACCTAATCTAACCTAACCTAACCTAACCAAACCTAACCTAATTTAACCTAACCTAATCTGGTCAGTGCGCGTCGTGCATTTGTTAGCGGTTCCCGCGTCCCGCCAGATGTACCTATTTAAAATATCAAATTACCCAACACCATTTGGCAATATTCATAATGCCCGGACAGTGTAATAAATAATTCAGTTTTAATAATTGTTTATCACATGGCCTGATTTGGGTTTTCATTTTTAATACTGTCTGGGAATTATTAATAATGTCCTATTAATCACTTGGTCCACGACATGCATACAACTTTTAAAAATTTGTTAATATGTAGATGTTCTTACGATGGAATTGGTGAGCGTTGCATTGTGTAGAGTGATCACCTAAATCAGCTCATACAGATTGCAAGCCCTGAGCCATCGTGTAAGGTATAAGTTTTTCATACTCCTCATAGCTTCGTCTCTGTGAGACTCGAATAAAAATATTGTTAAAATGTTATGTTTAATTATCAAAACATTTTATTGAAAACATTTTTTTGCCGGTGTGTACTTTCGCTTCCTGTTGGTGCACGATCTTGTTCCAGAATCGCGTCCACAATTCGAGTAATGCGTTTAATTATTCCTATAAGCATGCTGCAAGTGTGCGTGCGCGAACACCCATACCGTGACACGGCGCGCGCCGGCTCAGCCTTGGCAGTGACCTCCCCACACGGAAGTTCCGCCGGCGGTCAAATCAAGAGCCGTTATACCCGAATTCGCTGCATTTTCTGGTACAACCCGAGTCGACACGGGTACGCACAAAACACACCGAACCAAAAGGTGCAACTCTAACACCGCGATAAAATATCGAATACAACGCGAAGAAATAGATCTTTTCATTTTCCACCAGACAACTGGACGAATCCCTCGAAGGCGCGCGGACAGAGCTTTTCGACCTGTTCGGTGAAATTGTAGCGAATGGAGATTGCACTGTTAAACCGGATCTAAAAGAGATTCAAAACGGTGAAATTTTATACACCACTTAGCAAAAATGTACCTTATTTGCGTCCTTGTTGCACCCGCGACGCTGTGGCGTAAATGGGATTTTTTTACAAATGCAATTGATTGAACTCGGATGTTTTCATTTGAGGATTGTTGTCGGAATGTTTCATTGCAGGGCTATGAAAGCGTGGGTCCAGTTAACGGGTTGCTCCCTATGACTGCATACAAAAGACCAGAATGAAAACCTGCCTCTCTTGAACCGGTCTGTTCAGGTAAAGATTAAACCTTAATTTCCAAGATATAATTAATTTTATCGATGTTCTTAAACGATACTCACCGAGAAAAATTTAATGGAACAATCGAACACTAATTATGACCATTCAACTATTCCAGATTTGTAATGAAATTAAAATCATGTAAAAATAATAATATCAAAATTTCTGTGCAAATAATTGGGTCTCAGATATTTCTTTTGGTTTATTAATATTTTATGAAATATTTAATATTACAATCAGCTCACCTTAATAAATAGACATGAATTAACGTAAACTTTGGTACACAACCCGATACCATGGCTGGTACTAAATTTCAATACGTTTGACTTGCTTAAAAAATTTCTACGTAAATTTTGAAAACATATGAAAAGGTCCAACTAAATTCTCTTAAAAAGTATAATGTCTTAGTAAATTAGCCGCACTTTTTTACAAGAAGGCATTTTTACTAAAGGGACTCAGTTTGGATCTGTAACTGCATTATTAATTTATCTTGAACAAACGCGAGAGAGGACATTCTTCCGCCGTGATCCACCCCCTTCACTAAATAATGAGTTTAGTTCATCCCTTTAAATTTTTATATTCTGTGGCAACGCACATTTTTCGCTCATTATTTTGATAAAATAAGTAAATAAATTGTTCCAAAGAAATTAAGCATGTATTTTGAGCTTTGGCTGGAAAAAACTAGAAATTATGTAGGTAGGTACATCATACAAATACATGACATTCATGTATTTGAAACATAGTTTCAAAATAATTTAGAAACTCAGTACAACAATAATTATTTTACCGATAAGCTGAAAATCATCCCAAAAATATTCCATTCATTTATGAGTTTAAATTTTGCGGTATAGAAATATTTTATTCCTCGTTGCAAGAAGAAAAATGAATGGAAACATTGATCACAACGGAGGATGATTTTTAAATTAATTATTGGAAGGCATCTAAAAAATGTGCAATAATATTAATTAATGTTTGTATCTACTAGTATATAGGCAATTTTTATTGCAATGTTAATTGTAATTATACTGAAAGTAATCGTTGTATTAAAATGGCAATTATCGCTTGATATATTTGACGTCTCATAGAAAACTGTACGCAGCAGAGATATGATAGCAATTAAAATAACTTTCATCATTTTGGAATCTATTTTGAAGTCATTTCTACGTAAATATTTGATATTTAGAAATTTCGTAACGAGAATGATTATCATGCATTCATTCATATTATTTTTACGTTCCCTTTACGTCACGTATGTAATGTCGTTAGTAAAATTTGTCAACACAATTGTTGGCTGAAAAAAACTAATCATAAGCTTCACTTTTACTTTCAAGAGAGTGAAATTTGATTACGTTGGGCAAAAACGTATTTTCACAATTTTCCGGTCTTTGCGTACGTGCCTAAGGTTGATGAACATTATGCAATCATTATTGTAATTGTTTATACCAAGACATCACACAGTTTTCACTAAATTCAGCTTACTTAAAAAAACAACAATAATAACACAAAGTGTGGGGTTTTAAAGCAAAGGCAGCAATATCCAAAAAATTAAAAAAATGTTTTGAATGCACTGTTTTGAGTCACCGAGGATTACTAATTTAAAGTACACTGAATTTTAGATTTTATATATGTATCCCTTTCAAAATATGTTTCTTATAAATTTATAGGCTGTGTTTCCTATAAAATGTCGAATTCAGTAATTTATAAATTAGTAATCCTTGATGATAATATAATTTTTTTGTATATTGCTGCCTTTGCTTTTTTATCCCACAAGTAATGTATTGTATTACAAAGAAAATAAAATAATATAAAAAACAAGCATTTTGAAAATTATTTTATGTAGGTCAAAATATTAAAAAACTAGGTTTGATTTTGTATCATCACAATCATAAAAATATTTAAAGTGGTTTTAATACCACCACCAAAATATATAGACATGAACTGGTTGGTTTCAATACGTTTGACTTGTTTAATTAAATTACTAGGAGCTTGTAAATTAAAAAAAAAAGTATATGAAAATGTCAAGATAAATAATTTGCGCTTCGTTACAAGAAGGCGTTTTTACTTAAGATTGGGAAAAAAATATTAAAAAAAGTCTATTATAAAAAACACTATTTATTATTTTTTTTATTTCCGCTGTGACCCAACCCCTTTTCCCGTAATCTCTAAATTTGTATACTCAGTGTATTTTATGGGTTTAGTAGTTTTTTAAACACAGAATATGTAACATTTTGAGTTTATCCGGGTAAAATGTGCCACAAAACAGCATTAGAAAACGATTTAGAAAAATTGTGTTATTTTTTAATAGCAAGTAAAGCGTGTGTTATAATTATCATTATTACTTATCTACTTATTAAAGCCCTTCAGGGCTTTTACAAAAAATAAAGCAAAGTTATTCATGTCAAGTATAATATACAATTACAAGGAAGAATATACGACAAGCGTATATAAATAAAAATAATATTAACAAAAAAGTAAGTAGGTAAGTATAAAAAAAGTTAAAGCAATGGATGTAAATGACACGGACGTGTCGAAAATCATCGAAATAATAAAATAAGTATCAAGTGAATGAAAAAAAATTGTCTAGAAATTATTACATAGTGAATGTCCAAGAAATACAAACAAAAAAAATATAAAGTAGAAAGCAAGTACATAACAATAGCACAAGCTTAAAAATGCATAATATAAAAAAATTACACAACACACATTTTTTTAGTGTCTAAATAAAAGGAATGTACAATTTCAACAAAACCAATTTACAAGATACAATTATAATGTAGTTATATATTGAATATTACTTATAAAAATACATGTATAACCATTCGATGCACTTAACATAGGTATCAAAATTTACGATGTAAACTGTTTTTATTTCCATCTAAACGAAAAAAACAGAATCAGAACTTGATATTCAGACAATGTTCGTAGACACTAAAGCAAAATGTAACAACATGTTACGCGTTTTTTGCATTTATCTCTAAACTGTCAAGGATTATTAGTTGAACAGTTAATAATGTTGTGATTAACATATTTATGGGATAATCAATAAGGTGATAATATACATTCATATCTGTATCTTCACTTATACATTCTACTTCTGAATAATAATAATAATTAAAATAGAGCTACAGTGATTTATTTCAAATGTTAAGAATCTGCGAGCAGACTAAAATCCACCGTTAAGATTTGAACTTGGGTACGGAATTTGCAATCGTAAGCTCGTTATATAACGAAGTGTAGTTTATGTACCTTCTTCCAAGTCAGCGGCGCGGCGGCCGTAGTATGATAAAAATTTTGTTACAAATCTTGATCATAATACTCGGAACATCTGATATGAAAATCGAATGAAAAAATTTCTTATGTATCTATTATAATACAAGAGACGTATCTGGTACGTCACTCTGGTATATATATTTTTTTAAGACGTGTTCCCGTGTTTATAGAATTACAAGTATGGAAAAATAAGCCAGGTATACAAGTGCCCACATGTTAATTAATGAAGGGAAATGCGCGGAAAAATGAATTCTTAACACGACGATTATACACGCCTGCGAGAGTGAAGACCATTTTTCCGACGCAGACTTGTTGCATATTTTCGTCAGGTAATTTTAATTTTATTTTCGTAAGTATTAGTGGAAGAGACATCCATCTAATCGGTCAATGATATATCATGTACTATTTTTATGTACAAGTATGTCAATATATGTATGCATAATGAACCCACTGAAAGTTACATAAAAAACTATTATCAAAGGGATCTTTAAAAAAATCAACTTTCTCAATACAAATATTCTTCTTGGAATTCCCAGTTCCGAAAATAAAAATATTTACAAAAAAATCGATTCTACATATAATTAAAGAAAATATTTATACACAATTTGAAACAAACAAATACTTAAGATTAGAAGTAATGTTATTTCAAAATACCAAAATGAAAAACACCAAACAACATCAACAAAATTATATATAATTAGGAAAAAAATTCAATAGCCTTCCTAGAGAAATTAAAACGATAACCGAGATCAAATAAATAAAAAAGAAGTTAAATGAACAATACAAAAAACACAATAAAAAATTAAATAATTTTTTAAACACATGTGTTCAAAATAAGTAATCACGTAAAAGTGTAAGTTCCTCTCCTAGCACAAGAGAGACTCCGCCCTACTCCTCACGCTGTCCTTTAGTCTTAAGTTTTTTATTAGTAACATTACTGAAGATGATGGTTTAGCATCCAAAACGTTCTAATCGTTATAATCAAATAGTGAAGGGAAACAAAGCTATCATTTTTAAATATATTTTTAAAATGTCCTTTCACAAAGTTGCACAGGAAAATTTCGAAAAATTAAATAAAAAAAGTGTATTCATTATTAAAAATTAAGATAGTTCTTATTTGGGGTTCATATCAACTATTTTAATTTTGAATGTGCGTCCGTAAATTGCTGGAATTACAACACCAATACTAACTAGCCGCTAATGATGAGCGGGCAGCCGAGTGTGATCAATAAGCGCGCTGCCCAGTCTACATGCAAGGGTCGCGCCACCAAACTACGCGGTCTTGAAATCAAACATAATAATTTCGTTATTTGTCCGTCTGTCTATCCGTCTATCTAGCCGTAACTTCGTGTAACATCCGTAATTTCGTTAACGTGCAACATCCGTAAATGCGTTAAACGTCAAAATACAGAACAGTAGCCGGCAAACATCTTGAACATCGGCTTCAGCTGCGCAGAAGACAAACTTTGGGTCTCAGGGGTGAGGTAGTACGGAGTGTACACGAGCAAAACTTTCCCCCACTACGCCGAAAATTGTTCACGATGTTTGCCGGCTATTATACATTATGACGTGAGGTTCTGATGCTTCCATCAGAACTCCTCGTCACCACCAGTTTTGCTCAGTCGGACAAGAATGGGACTCACCTTACTTCTACATTTCAAACTCAGGGTACTTCCGGTGTCGTGTACGCTGCACTTTAGCTGTCTCTCACTTTAACATATTTTAAGTTGCAATAGTTCAATGACAGGTGTTATACAACGAAACATTATTTAGTTAACATATGAATTTATTCAAATGAATTTTAAACAGAAATTAATAGTGCCACAGAAGGTGACAAAAACAATGAAGCTACAATAGGCTGTGCGAATACATTCGCTTGGTGACATCGATTTCAGATAACATGTCACAATTTCTGGCACAAACACCGCTTCCGCACGTAGTTAGCAATGTTCTTTTTTATCGATAACAGAACGACGAAAGGCAGCACTTGTATTCGCTCTTAGGTTACGAGAGTCCAGTGAACCCCACAGCTAAAGGGGGGCATCGCATCACGGCCGAATAGAATTATATACAGTTGATGATAAATAACAAAAGAGATTGGTGAATAACCAAGGGCGATGTTCGTGAAGGATCGTTGCACTTACTTAGCCTGTAAAGCAAAAAGCTGAAATCAGGACATTGGGGGTCTCCCGATTGGGTCCGCAGAAACACTACCCGCACAACCCTGTGGCATGTATGGGGGTGTCGTGCGCGGCAGAGTTGTCGTGGTGACCGTAAAGAGTCACGCATCCCCTACGGCATCCTGCCGCGCCTCAGGCGTTCGCAAGGCGAGCCAGCGCGGGCACGCGGCCAACGATGCTGCGAGTCAGTCCTGGCCATGGCGCGAAACGCTGGCGTGGAAGGACCCTCTGTACGGAAGACATTATTAAACAACCAATCATGTAATTTCACAAGTTATCTTTATGCCACTTCAAATTGCGTCTCTCGGAATGAGCTTACCTTTTAATACGAGGGTTCACAGGAAGGCTCACATCTTGCGTGCCGAAGTATCAGATTTCGAATGTGCCATTTTGTAATATCGTCCCCGCCGTTCGCGACCGCTGTGAAACTATCTGCAGTAGACCAAAGACATTTATTTTTTCCCATAGAGTATTCGCGGTACCTACGCGGTTAGAAATCAATTTTGGTGCAGATATTTGGTGCGGGGATCGATAAATTCATATCTTTAGATGTTTCGCGAAGAGGTGTGACGAACAGAGGTTGCTACGTCACAACATATAGGAATTAGCAAAGACGTGAAACATTTCATGTTCCGCCCAGCATAAACGCCAGGGTTCAAAATAATAGCTTTAACTGCCGGCAGGAGAAGTATATATATATTTTTTTAAATATTTTGATAAAAGTCGTTGTAACTATTTAAATAAGTAAATACTTTATGAACCTGCATGTAAAAGTAGAGTCATTTTTGACAGGTTACAGCAAGTTATGCTAATAAAAGGATTACACTTGTCAGCCGCTACTGATCCAGGTTGCAGCGGGTAGGTGCTCCGCGCTGGAGTGAGGAGGCGCGCGGCGGTGGTTGTGGTTCGCGCTGCGCCCGCGCGCACCGACAGCTAACCGAACCGAGTGTCAGAAACAGGTGATGCAAATAATGGCTTTAATTATACGAGCAGTACAGGTTTTACTATTTGGTAACACTAAATGAATTCTCGTATATAAACGACTTCTTAGTTGTGGAAACAAATAAATGTCTTCAGATAAACTATTGAATGCGGTCATGCCAACATTCCACAAAAATGAATATGTTACTGCTTTAATTCGTTTTCTTATTACGTCTCCGTGGGGTTTGGCAAATAAATATATCACACCACTTTCCCGATTCCGCCCTTAATACAACTGTTATTGTACAGGTCTATCCATGTTTGTTTCGTTCTCGGTCGTCGGCATCTTGTAGATTCATTTTTGTAATGCATTTTTGCTGCAGTTTCTTCTATCTCTTGAGTTCCATGCTTGGGGATGTCACACCTGTAAAGCACCCTTGAAGCGTCTCTTACGCAAAAACGGCGCTATATAAATTAACATAAACATAAACATTGGAGGGACTTGTCGTAGTAAAGAGAGGTAAGTACTTAACAATTATCGCAGTGAGATCTATGGCCCTTACCTATTATATAAACAATTTCCCTAGAAAATTGCGTAAATTTCGGGGCACTTCTGAAAACGCACGAGATACAGGATCTGAGAAACGAAAGATATTAAAAAATCTACATTATAACAATATGCCCTTCCTATATCTGGTTTAATCATGCCAGATCTTTCGCGGGCAGCATTTCTTCTTATTGCCTTCAACGTACGTTTCACGTGCCCAAACCATCTTGGCGTTTATTATTAGTTTTATTGCCAATGTTAGAGACAAAACTATTTTGGTCCATTCTGTCTACTTGTGATAAAAATACAGGAATCACTTCAATATTAGTGTTGGCTCCCTAATTACAAGGGATCTATGGTTCATATATTTCATTAAAATCAGATAAAAACCCATTCAAATTAAAAAAGAATCAAAAAAAAATATTTTGGGACGGAAAAAATAATAAATATACCGATTTTGACGTGTCGTAGTATTTTTACCTGATATCGTCATGTACATGTAAGTGACATCAGTTTAGTTATTATTAAAAACATCTAGGCGTGAACTTACAAAATGCCCATACCAAAACGAGGATAATATTGTTTATAAAATTTAATCATGATTAAATGCGAAAGCAATAATATTTTCGATTATTCTTCAAGAATAAAACTAATTTATTGAGCCATTCTTTAAAGACTGGACTTAACGGTTTGGTCCGTATTTTTATTTTATTTTATTTAATATTCTTTATTTAATATTCTTAGGTTTTTTAATATTTATTTAATATTCTTAGGTTGTGGAAAGAAGGATTATTTCTTACATGGAAATTTTCTTCGATATTCAAGTACCTTGAACGACGCTCACAATCCAAGGTTTCAATGTATGTGTGTATACCTATATTTTTTTGCTAATTTATGCGTTATATAAAAATATTTAAAAAGTAACTTTTCACGTGAGATGTTTTTCTGAATGTGGCATAATGATAGACCATCATAAAAAATACATTATTATTATAAGTGAGGAAGTAATTCAAAACACACGTAATATGCATTTTTGGCGCTTTGATGTCGTATTCAGCCCATGACTAGTTCGTCACTGTATATTTAAATGTTTAATATCCAGTAGACATCTTTTAAAATGTATCCGTCATATAAGTTACCAATAGTGATAAAACTATGATTATTTTTCGCCTGTGGCAAAAATAGACATTTATAAATTGCATAATAATATAAATAATATTTTCAGGGCGTAACGTTCTCAAAATTATTAATACGCTTTACATACAGGATGATACGCAAGAAAATATGGGAAAAAAATTTTTTCTAAGCCTGACTGCGTTTCAGCGTCTCAGCGTTTCCTATTGAAAGCCAATTATTGTTGTTGCCAATACCCTTAGTTGTATACTCCAAGAAGCCAATACCTATGTACAAACCAAATATGTCAAATTAGCAAGGGTCACCGCATCAAATTACATGGACCTGATATTTTTTTATAATTATTTTACAATACGAGTACCTACATATTTAGTTTTAGATTTAAGCGAATAAAATCAATCGAAGTCAATTTAAAAAAACAAATGGTTTTCTATTCATGAATTTTCAGCTTCAAAATCCTGCAATTATTGTGTCCTGTGATATTTACGGTGTACGGTTAGTACGAGAATTGTAATTTAGTCAATAATATTCTCTGCTTGGAATTTCGGCGTTTTTTTACGAAAATGCGGGTTTTAATTATCCATTTGTACAGGGTGTACCAGAGCTAGCAGCAGAAACTTGGCCGGTAGATTCTTTCCCATGTTATGAGTCTAAAATGTTTTGGCAACCATGACCTAATATCAATAGTTATGGAGATATGCAATATTAAAGTTTGCATTTTTTTTCAATATTTCTGACTTATTTTTTGCAAAAAGTTGAACTATCATTACAGTAACTTATTTCGATTATAAAAAATTCGTTCGCTTTAATACAAATCGAATAAAATGATAAAAACTTTACAAAAATTTTTAAAAGATTTTTTTACAAGGTTTTTATCATTTTATTTAAGTTCTACTGAAGCAAATGAATTTTTTATAATCGATATAAATTACTGTAAGGATGGCTCAACTTTTTGTCAGTAAGAAATATTGAAAAAAAGATGCTAACTTTGATATTGCATATCTTCATAACTATTGATATTAGGTCATGGTTGCTTGAACATTTTACACTCATAACATAGCAGGAATCTACCGGCCAAGTTTCTGCTGCTAGTTCTGGTACACCCTGTATAAGAATGCCTATGCTAGACTGTAGTCTAGTGTCTTAGAAAATATTAATTTTTACTGAATATTTATATGTACGCAGAATATGCTTTTTATTCGTATAATGCTTAATTTACGGTGATGATTGTTTACTAAAATAATTAAGAAATATTCAATATTAATAATGTTATAATTTTTTAAGAATGCAAGAAATTATTACGTTTTTGGATGATTTGAAAACGCTTTTTTCATATGAGATGATTTTAAACAATGCATTGTATTTACTCCTGCACATTGGAAATTCAAGCGTTATTTTAAAGTTAGTTTTTTTATTAAAAATATGTTAATTAATATGTAAAAATAAAAATTCGAATGTATGATATATGTCAACAACTGACGCAGTTTTAAAATCAAATTCCGTATGCCATCGGGAGTGGCCCCGACGCGTGCAGTAGGCACGAAACCTGATTAAATGAGAAAGGGATCATAATAAAAACTTGTTTTTTATGGGTTATTTTTTTTTAATTATAGACTTAAAACTTTCAGAATTTGGACAAAAAATACGCGAGCACGAGTGCTCTCGGGTGTTTCCGTATGTTTTAGCATCGGCACTTCGTATGGTTGTCTCTTTTTCTATGGTTGTCTCAACCTTCCTGTCTTGCAACGAATACGTAAATAACATTGCGCTAGTGCAATGTTTATCCGATATAAGATTTGTTGACGTCTCGTTCTCGTCTTGAAAGATCACGATCCAATGACACTATGCATCGACATTTAACATTTGGAAGACGGATGTCTAGCCTTAATTAAATAATCTTGATGCTAAAATTGTCTGTACCGGAATTCTCCAAAAGTATGTATACAAATAACAGTAAGATTTAACGTTAGGTTTGATGTTTAAAATGCAAAACTATTAGGCGTATTTCGTCATAAAATAAGTTTAATTGTTGAGATTGTTACATCCTGTATAGCTTTCTACGACCGTTAATTTACGAGACGTAAGTACCGACTCTCCTAGAGACCGGTCTTTTAAAGATGAAAAAATGCAAATTCTGTTCGGCACTGAGTGGCTCTAAGTAGTGCTAGTAGTTTTGAAATGTTCAGCTTTTTCATGGTCGTTAAGGAGATAAATTGAGTGAATAAGAGAAGATTGCATTCATCTTTAAATAAGTGGCTGATTTGAGATGACAGTGCTCCACGTAAATACCTGTAATATTTTTATTACACGAGTATCTTGTTATTTTATTATATTAGTATATTGTATAGTATAGGTAAATATTAGCCAACTGTGACGCATTTAAGTATCTGGGCTCACTCATTCACAGAGACGAAGGATGTGCAGCGGTTGTCGAAAATAGAATAGGTGTGGAATGGATGAAATTTAGATCGGTAACAGGAATATTGTGTGACCCGAAAATGCCGATAAAACTCAAAGGAACGGTATGCCAGACGATTGTTAGACGCGCGATAACGCTTCGAGTGCTGACCTGTGTACAGCTCCTACTCTAGGCTACTTGAAACGGAAGAAATGCTTAGATGGTCGTCAGGAGTAACACTAAAATATAGGATGTGAAGTGAACGCATTCGTGGTAGCTTGAGT
This sequence comes from Agrypnia vestita, assembly GCA_016648135.1. Taxonomy (NCBI): domain Eukaryota; kingdom Metazoa; phylum Arthropoda; class Insecta; order Trichoptera; family Phryganeidae; genus Agrypnia; species Agrypnia vestita. Next base: position 25,238 of record JADDOH010016587.1, read on the forward strand.
ATCACGGACATAGAAAGTAAGCTGGAAGAATGACAGCTGCGATGATACGGGCGCGTGAGACGGAGTCCACCAGACCGCACGGTAAAGCGGGATATTTAAATATGGAACTTTATCGACAGTCATCCAGAGAAAGACCAAATACTCCTAAATGACTCAATGCTCCAAAATTCTACAAAGAAATGGCCTAGATGAAAGCGACACCCAGATACAACTTGAGAATAAGAAGAGCTGACTCCAGCAGTCTACTCAGGCAATGAGTTGGTACAGTGCAAATAAGAAGAAAAACAAAGATTGTTTATAGGTTTGTAGACGAATATCTGTAAAATATCTACATACATTAAAATACATAACGCACATACAAATATCCGAGGTAATTTAACGAGTTTTTTGAAAGTGAAATTTTGAACGCTTGAAATGCAAAGATGAAAGTAGGAGAACGCACTTTAGTATGTTCACATAATTTTTAAATATGTAACTATTATATAAATAATTACAACATATGTAATTGTACGAAACAATAAGGAAACGTCCGATGATGTACAGGAAATGCATCTTAGATAATGTCTGTTAATTAAGTAATATGTTATCTTATGCGTTTCCGATATTATTGAGTATAGTATTGAGTAATAACAATGAAAAATAACGGAAAAAGAATATGGTTTAATTGAATGGATTGATTTCATTGAACTATTGCGTAAGCAGAATTAAGGTACAAGCCACGGTTGGCAGAGAATAGGAACCGACACACAAATTACAATTTGCACGGAACGTAAACTTTTTTTTATTTTATATTAATTTATTTATTTATTAATAGTAAGTACAGTAGCCGGCAAACATCTTGAAATTTTACGGCGTAGTGGGGGGAAGTTTGCGCATGTACCATTCCACCAAAGAGACACAAATTTTGTCTTCTGCGCATTCCCCCACTACGCTAAAAAATTTCAAGAAGTTTGCCGGCAACTGTACATAGTATATAGTTTAACATTTAATATTTTACGGTTATTATTTTTTATTGTTTTTGTAATTTATTATTGTTTTTTAGTTTTATGTATAAGTTGATCACAATCTCCTTAACAAGACCGGGGTCTGTGGTAAGGGAGTCAGGTAAATCCGTTGAATGCAACATTGGAAAAGTACTTATTTAAATCACATTTTTGTTGCGATTATTTATAATACATTATTTTAGGCTTAGTAGTAAAAAATATTTTTAAAATGTCAGATCTAAAGATAAGTTGTTCAGGAGGCCAAAAATATACAAATTATTTTTGTTATCATTGGTATATTTGCATAATAAAAGTGTATCTCTTTCCATTTAAGAAAGACAATCGAATTAGTATGTGTAAGCCGTGCCTACGACGCACATTGTTTCATTGTGTTGGTGTTTACGGGTATAAACACCAATATAACGACACAACGTGCCTCGTATGCACGGCTTACACATACTAACTCGATCGTCTTTCTTAAACTAAAAGAGGTATACCTGCTAAAATAGTAGGTATTATAGTTTAATGGCATCGATTATATTCGATTTTTGCGTCATTCAAAGAATTTATAATTTAGTAATCTCTTTGCAATTCTCTCCGATTAAATACGGAATAAAGACATAACATGTTTTAAACATAGAAAATATTTTATCAAATGCTACTTCAGAACATTGAAAATAGAATATGGTAAAGAAGGCCCCTAATGTGATCGTCTCTCAAAATAGATTTTTCTAATGAGACAAATAAGATAGGTAAATTATAATTTTTGTACAAACATACGTAGGTACGCAGTGAACATTACAGAAACTATTAATATTTTACACTCAAAAATAACACTATCCTATATTGTCTCCGTGCACCGAATTATTTGAGGAAATTATTTTAATTTAAATTATCAGTACATTATGTATCAAAATAGGTAATTATTCAAAGGTGATGTAGTATTTTTAATTATTGTTTGAGTTCAGTTTCATTGAAAGTATATTTATCTGCACTAATCTCCTAATTACGCAATATCTTGAAGGCAGCATGACAAGTGAGATAAGAGCTAAAGAGGCATCGTAGATTTTATTGCAATTATCATTGTTATCAGTTTTCGCGATACGATGTACGAGTACATAGACTCGATGTACTACATGCAGTAGTGACTAATCTACTAGAAACTAGGGGAAGGGCGGTTTTCTAGAAAACCGACCGTAAAAGTAATTTCTTAATGTAATTATATAATAATATTTTTCATCGACGATATTATGTGATGATATTTGCAAAAAGCAGGATCGTTGAATGATTTGTTTTATGCATCATTTACCGGGAATTTCGTGGAGAATCTATGGTGCTATACAATGCGCGCGCGTGCGTTAGGGATTCGAGAATAACCATCGCAGAAATCACAAGTCAAGCCCACGCTATTTTGTAGTCTCATTCATTCTATTCATCTTTAGTGTCCTTTGAAGTTTCGCAATGTCTAGTTGTATAATACATTTTCTCTTTTAACATTTCGCCACTGAAATTTCATCTACAATTGAAAAAGTGGTATTCAATAGATTTAATTTAATATTTAATAAATAAATTTTACTGTAACTTCCGTTACAATGAAAGTTTTATCTTCAATGCGCCAAAAAGATTACTTTAAAAAATATAAATAAATATAAAATTTCCTTTTTTAGGGTTTTGTAAGCGAAATTAAAAGTCTCGATTTTTTGTACTACGCTTTTGTACTTATAATTTACAGAAGGTTTTTAAAAACTCATTTCCTGTAAAGATTTTTTAAATTGTCAGTTTGATTAAATCAGGTTAATGAGCAGCCACTAAATTGTTTAATCATTAACAGGTTTGATTTTAATTACGAAATTGAAATGCACTGTACCACCAGTAATAAAGGGGGGTAGCGATATAATTTTTAACCACTTACATAAAAAGAAACATTATGAAAATGGAAGTTAACAAAATGTTTAAAACCTCTGTACGTATCACTGTATGTTCGGCCACAAGTGTATCGCGATGCCCTAACGGTACAAGTCACACTCTGCATCGATTAATTCTACCAAATGATCGAAAGAATTCAAGCAGCGTTATTTTAAGAATAGATTTCTAAACCCATGCATTGGAGGGACTTTAAATAATATTCGCTAATTAAAATATAGCTTAAAAATCAGGGCAATCTTATTCAGTGTTCAAACCTTTCCATAGACGGCATTATAAAAATTTGTGTAATCAGTTTCAATATCTCCCATTAACTCAATGTAGAATACGATTAATTTTAAATATAAAATATTATCGGATGATTTGAATTTGATTCATGGTGAGATATGATGCATTGGAATACTGGTTATCAATATAAATAATTATCTATGTAACAATTTCCATCACTAACACTACCAAGACGCATGCTACTCTACGCTACGCCACGCCTCGCCACGCTACGCCACGCCACGCCACGCCACGCTACTCTACGCTACGCCACGCCACGCCACGCCACACTACGCCACGCCACGCCACGCCACGCCACGCCAAGCCAAGCCACCCCACGCCAAGCCACGCCACGCCACGCCACGCCACTCCACGCCACACCACGCCACGCCACGCCACGCCATGCCACGCCACGCCACGCTACGTCACGCCACGCCACGCCACGCCATGCCACGCCACGCCACGCCACGCCACGCCACGCCACGCTACGCTACACTCGAGGCCGAAAGGACGCTAGCACAATGCTACCAGCTGGCGCTAACAAAAATATACTACGATTTCGCGATTATTTTATTTGTTGTGAAAGTAAAATTTTAATTCGCACTTTATGAAAAACAGAAGAAAATATAGCAAAATACGAGAAATAAGAAGTCATAGGTCATTTGGATTAACAGAAACACTGAGTTCATTAATATCGTAATGTATGTTAACTTTAATTTGTTTACATTTTAGATTGACGGCCGGAGATGGGCTTGAACCCCGAGCTTTCTAAATTGGAAGGCGGCAACGTTAGCGATGTTACCATTGTTAATGACCCGTCAATAATACAGTTCATATAGGACTTAGCAAAGGCTCGAATCATTTCATATTCCGCCCAATCGCCGGCAGGGGAAATATAAATAAATGTTCAAATATTTTGATAAACGTCGTTATTAATATTTCGTAGGTGTCGGCTATAAATAAGTAACTACTTATTCTTTAGGAACCGTCATGTAAAGTACCATCATTTTTAACGGTACTTTACATGACGGTTCGCTACTACGCGGTTACGGGTTACAGCTAGTTTTCTGCTAATGTTCATAACAATTTTCCTCTTCTCGCAATTTGGATAGCCGTGCTTCCTTGGTCCGCCCAGTCCATTGAGTTGGAGATCGGCTTCTTCCTCTCTGGTCTACCACCTTTTCGGTCACTCCCAGCTTCTATGCAGGCGGTATGTCCGAAGAAACAGGATCGCGGACTGTCTATCACGAAGATTTAGTTGCAAAAAAGAAACGTTTTCTGCGCATTGCTGTTCAAAGCATTCTAAGGGCCGGTAGATTTCGGTACTGACCACCACATTACAAGGCGTTTCGGTTTTTAGTATTCGCGAATTTTTGTATTGGCATTTACGTCACGACCTCCCCTACGGCCCTGAGCGTGTGTATCCAGCACCCTATTTAAAATACGTCAAGATAAAAATATTTTAAAACGAATTTATCAGGATGCGAATGAAATACAAAATCAAACTTTTATTAAACAAATTCACTGGATGCAAGCTGGGTCACTATTCTGTACTGCACAAATAAACAGTTCGGAAACCTTCGATCATGTGCAGTTCTTCTCGTTTTTAGAATCTCGTGACAATTTATCTCATCGACGATCAGCCTTTGATATTGCTTTAGTTCGGATATATTTGGAGCAACCAATTTTTTTTGCGAAATTGTTATCCAATTAATTGATTTATTACCACGCCGCCATATTGTCAAAATTATTTCGACGTTTTGACTGTACAAAGCATATAAAACATTAATTTATGTTAAAGTAGAAACGGATAATGACTATTCTCTGCCTGATCCGGGTGATGTCATTTTTTTCCATGGTCTAAATTCTATTTTTCGGTTATTCTGTTAAAATTGCCCTGGGCGAAGTCCGGGCCCTCGGCGAGAGGCTAATGTATCTAGGCCATAATCCGGCTCTGAGTACGAATCAAAAAAATTTGTACATTCGTCATAATAAAACTGCGAAGGTAACTTTTTATAGCTTTGCAGGTGTCGTGTTTGCATTTGCGGCGGTTGATAATTTTCAAAGAGTGAACGATTTCCTTTCCAGTAATGATAATATGTACCGTATACTAGATTTCAATACGAAAACGGCTTCAAGTAACTGCGTATTAATGTTTAGAATTCTGTAAAGATTTGTACGATAACAAGCAGAAATTTGTGATGTTTTCAATAACAGAAATTCACGTATACGAATATAGTCAATGGTATGCTTGTATTATATCAGTCATATTCAAAAATACTTATTGAATATCAAAAATTGGACGTAGTTATGCAGAAAGCAGCGAACCCAAAAAAATATGGAATTGAGAAAATGGTTTTTAAAAATTTGAACCTACAAAAACTTAATACGTCGACATTTAATTCATTATTCCATATTTTTTTGCATAGGGTTCATTTTAGTAATGTTGTTAATATAATTATAAGAAAAAACTTATACACTAAGATATGGCGCGTTTCACAGGTTGGTTTCTTTCTACAAAATGTAAATAAATATAAATAATAAAATATTTGTTCTATGTGGGTTCTATGTTTTATTATTTGATAAAGCATTAAATAAAAAGTATTATTTGAGGCGTAGAAAATTTTCAGCCTCCTTCGATAATTTCTACAAAATTATTATCGTGTAGTTACAGTAGAATTAAAATTTTGCATAATGAGTCCATACCACATGCATGTTTTTAACCAATATTTTTGTTTGCCAAAGATTTGTAAATTTGAAGCAGTAAAAAATAGTCAAACCACATTTTTTAGTTTAAGAGTTAATTTAACGGTGACGCCCATAATGTTGGTAAGGAAAACATTGACTATATTAATTAGTAGCGCACAAACGTTTTCAGCACTTAAAGATATTGTATTGAGCTGTCCTAACCCGAGCATAATTCATTTTTAGAATTGTGTGTGTTGGATGCTTTCTGCATAACAACAGCCAATTAGTATGGGTTAACAATTTTTATTAAAATTTATGAGTTTATATAATATTTTATAAGTTTTTCTTACATAGAACATACGTATTTGTAATATATAAATTGAAAAAATATTTTAATAATATTTATTATCATGCTCAAATACTGGAGTACGTCTGAAACCTTGTTGATAGTAGCAATAATGTGTACAGGACAGATGTCGTATATGCATAGGCGTATGACAATTTATTATGGTCACACCCAAATATTAATAATTCAAGCAATGTCGTAGGTTTCTATCATTAATATTTTTTCCAAAATTAGAAGAATTAACTTCAATATAATAATTTCGTTGTCTGTCCGTTCGTCTGTCTGTCTGTCCCCGTAACTTCGTGTAACGTCCGTAATTTCGTTCGAATTCACGGCTAAAAAAAACAAATTAAAAGGCCGGAGATGGGGCTTGAACCCCGGGCCAGCAAACCCGAAGGCGGTAACGATAGCGATGTTGCTACCACTGCCTCTCAATGGACCGCAAAAAAGATACTATAAATATATACTAGGGCTTAGCAAAGATGCGAACCAATGTTCCGTCATTTTTGACGGGTAACAGCTAGTAATAGTAATATTTTAGATTTATTTTATTTTTACAGGTGACGGTGATTTCTGATCTAGGGAACCAACTAAACAATAGAAATTATCTTGTTTATAAAACATAGTATAGTTGACATAACATAAGAAAATTTCTGAAGAATTATATAATGTTTTAAAAAGTTAAAATAAACATAGCACTGATAGAGAAAATTTAATCTAATAGTAATTTTACTGCTTTGGAAATCAAAGAAATGTCGAAAGTTAAGAAAACTATTCTCAGGAAAATTACGTCCATTTAATATCCTAAAGCAAAATAGATGGGACTACCCAGTTCATACGCGTAAAGTTCCTATGAGAAATGTCATCTGTCACACGTCAATATTTATATCATGATGGGGGAAATACTGGCTTCGATTTAATATTGATGTGATAAAATAAACTAATTTCTACTTTATATTATATTCATAACGTCGAAATTGACGAAGTGTGCAATGTTATATAATAGCGGTCAAGACACGTTTGTTATTACAATGCAAATCAACGGGAATGGACCCGAATACCTTATGCTTATTTCGGTACAAAAATATTCAAATTAGTGCACAGGCACCACACATAGGTATAACTCTTTTTATACAAGAAAGTCAACCGAATATGTGTAAGCCGTGCGTACGACGCACATTGTTTCGTTGTGTTGGTGTTTACGGATATAAACATCAATACAACGCAACAATGTGCTCTGTACGCACGGATACACAAACTAATTCGATTGTCTTTCTTAAATGGAAAGAGGTCTATCAGGCACACATAGATAGCTAGGTATATGCGTACATACTCGTACATATATTACTGAATATTTTTGATAACATTTTGTGGTCGCATAATTGTGGATATTGTTTATTATAAACAGAATGTCTCATAGCTAGTAGCAAAAATTTGGTGGATTGCTGCCTTGATTATGAGTCGAAAATGTTATGGAGATATGCAATATTAAAGTTTCCATTTTTTTTCAATATTTCTAACTTATATCGATAATGAAAAATTAATTCGCTTTAAAACAAGTTAAATAAAATGATAAAAACCTTTTAAAAATTTAAAATAGATTAAAAAAAAAAGTTTTTATCATTTTGTTTGAGTTATATACAAGCTAATGAATTTTTCATAATCGATATACGTTACTGTAATGATGGTTCAACTTTTCACAAAAAGTTCTTAAGTAAAACTTTCATATTGCATATCTCCATAATTATTGATATTTAGGTCAAGGTGGCTTGATCATTTTTGAGCCGTTATACAAGCAGAAATCCACCTAAAAAATTTTTGTTACTAGCTATGAGACACCCTGTATATATCCAGCCAAAAACAATTTGATGCCAGTCCTACATTCCTACATCTATCATCTTTAACAGTCGATATTGCGATCATTTCATTGGACCGTTAGGCGGACCGCAGCCACGATTATTCCCGCTGCACAAACCGCACAGTGGGCAGGTGCAATGTGCCACGGGAAATGTCTGTATATTATACATTATTTATTTATCTACAGTACACTTGAATACATGCATATAAGGAAATGAGGCACCCATCTCACTAGGATGAACCTATGCCGAGATGAGCAGCTTTATAACAAAAATGATGACCAAATACTATATAAAGTTAATTAATTGCTAACACACCAAATCTGCACCTTCTATCTCAATATTATCGCCGTACAGTTGAAAAGCTTGTATTTAAAATAACGAATATATTATTTTGTAACAATAACTTTTTTATATTATATTCCTACATTGAATCACGTAAAAAATGTTTTCCATAAACATTTTCAGGTTTATATTATGTTTTTTAATAAAAAAAAATTTAAAAAATAATGTTAAAAAACGTGAAAATTTACGAAGTATGCAATTTTACATAAAAGCGATCAGTATATGATTGTTATGATAACTCATCAGCCCTGATGATGAACTCTGCAATGGGATCCGAAACGTCGGCCAGAAAGGTCGTAAATACACGGTATGATACTCCAGAAAACATATTTTGATATATACTTCCTGATATGTATGTGTAGTCTGAGGCTTGGATCGGTATTTTTCGATATTCTCATCGAAAGATATCGATCATGTCGGAAGCCGCAGACAGCACAGCCCTATACTTTTTTTTGGGAGAATATTAAGGAAGCATTCGCAAATATCTATAAATAGAGGGAGAGACGCGATTTTTAACACTCTCCTCGTAGACCTCGTTCATCCAGTGTTTTATAACTAGTCTTAAGTTTTTATTAAAAAGTTTTGTTAAAAATCTGTGGATTCGTAACTAACGTAACTAAATAAATCTTGTAAGTATATTCCAAATTCTTCTTTTTATTCTCTGCTTCCCGAATTATATATATATTCCAATATTTAGATACCCCAGTATTTAAATATTGGTGGTGACCCCTTAAATAAAATAAAGCCCATAAAAAACAAAAAATAAAAGAGAAACAATATTCCGCTCCCCCACCCACATATGCCTTAAACACTTTGTTTGTAATGTACATATTATTATATAAATTGAATTGAATTGAATAAACTAAAAAAAAACATACATTGTTAAATAAATAATCCACCTGAATATAAATAATCACGCTGTGTACGCGCCTAAGTGGCCGTGATGAAGTTTTCTCCGCAGCACCGGCTGAGCAGGCAAAACGATACTGCAAGCCTCTCTGCAATCAAATTGATGGGTTTTGCGTCAATTTCCAGGCGCGCCGGCGACTCGCGTCCGAGTGGTGACCGCGCGGCGAAATGGAGACAACTCAATCGCGAGCTCAATTTGTTTACTCGGCGAGAAACGAGGCATTGTGTCGGGGCACAATGAAAACTCAGCGCACTAGGTCAGCGGGGCGGGCCGCCTCTATTATCTAGCAGCGCCGCATTCTCGGCGGGCGTGACCAGAGGTCCTCGCGACGGGAGTATTAAGGTACAATTACACATGCTTATTTAGTGGAGTGCTAATGAGCATGCCACTACTTGCTCATTACTGGCATGCTTATTAGTGGCATGCTCATAAATAAGCACGCCCAAAGCTAACAATCAAACACACACGCTTATTAGTGGCTTGCTCTTGTCATAGAATAGAGACGCTCTTGTTCAAAATGGAAACTTTGCAAACTGAAATAGAAAATTCAAGTTAACCAATAAATCAAAAAGGTTCCCGAGTTTCCATCCGCGCATTTTTGATTTTAGTTTTTATAATTTTTATTGTAAGATTTGAATCATTCATGCCTATTAATAAAGTTTCATAAGCATTATTTCTCACTATATTATTTTTACACAACGGTGACCGAGTATTCTACAGACATTCGTGATTCCTATAATAAGTCACGAAAAGTAATGTTTTATCATCTCCCCAACGCGCCATATTTGTTTCATCTGTCGCGGACTGAGAAGATCGCATTGATAATACTAGCCGCGAAGCCCGCGAATGACATAAGCATGCTCATAATAAGCAGCCTGTTCACACATGCTCCAAAGATACCCCTTCTCTATGGTGAATGACAGTGGCATGCTTATAAATCAACCGGCGGTTGATTTTTGAGCATGTCACTAGGTGGCATGCTCATTACTAGCAATGTGCGTACACACATGCCACTAATAAGCAAGGCCTAAAGAAGGTCGATACTGCGCATGCTCACGTGCCACTAAATAAACATGTGTATCTGTAGCTTTACCCAAATGTGTTACAAAGCGGTGAATTCAAATACCAACTAGCTGTAATCCGTCAAAAATGACGGAACATTGGGTTGCGTCTTTGCCAAGCCCCAGTGTATATGTATGGCGTCATTTTGGCGGTCCACGGAGTGGCGCCGGTAGCAACACGCGTAGAGCGGCCGGTTCGGGTTTGCTGGCCCGGGGTTCATGCCCCTTTTCCGGCGATTTAATTTGGTTTTTTAGTCGTGAATTACGAAGTTCCGGACGTTATCCGATGTTACGGACGGACAGACAGACGGAGGGGCGGACGGATGGACGGACGGACAGACGGACAGACAGACAGACGACGAAATTTTTATGTTTGATTCACCTTTTTGAGTATTTTTACAAAAATGTGGGTTTTATTTATATATTAGATTTTTTAACATTAGAACCAAGCAACATATTGCGTAAATTATGAAATAATAAAGAACTAAAGGCAATATAGATTTTTTTTATAATTATACACTTTTACTTAAGTACAATGGGATGATTTAATTAGATGAATATATAATGACAATGATTTCATCGACATGTTTTGTGATAGTTTTGATGAATACAAGAGGACTGTTATCAGGTTGTGAATTAATTAGGAGTTCGATTTATATATTTTTTTATTCACTTTTGAACAGTTTTTGATTGTCTTGAATTGAATCAAAATTTTTGAACAACATATTATCCTGTATTATCTAATCACAATGAAAAAATATTAAAAAACGATATTCGATATACGGGTCTATTCACACTGGTCTGTAGTATTATAACAATCATATCTTAATCCATATTCAACAGTGTGATGGTCGACATAGAGATAGATTTAATAAATTTAGAAAATCTTAAAATAATAATATTCAAAAAAGTCAAGTATGGACATCAAAAATATATTTTCTCCTGTTTGGAATCGTTTAAAAGTAAAAGCCTGATATATTTCTTCTTAAGATTCTATGTATTACAAGAGGCTAACAAAATATTGAATATTCAGCTATACAAATAATATTTCTTAGATCTTTATTATACCATAGATATAATTCTGTGTTAAATTAATATCGTTTGCCAATCCTAATAGACTCGACCTTGTGAGTAGGTGCGAACGAGCCTTTATTATTTATGAATCGGAACAGCAAGTCTCGCGTGTAGCGGGTGCTTTACTGTTATTTAAACGAGACGGACCAATCACAGGCGCGCTTTGCCTTCGACGGGTTGAGCCGGAGGCGACCGTCCCGATGACTGAATCCGGCCAATGGCGAGCGCCGGCGGTGAGGTCATCGCGCATAGGATGAGTCACTGCACTAGGGTGAATTTCGGAGATATGGTGCAATCGAGACTATAAAAGGAGCGAACACGATATACTCAGCCCTTCAGTTCGAGACCAGACTTGCGAGCGGGAGCGCTGCCCGACAGACTACCGACGGAGCCCTGAGTTCCAGAACAGCATTTGCGGACGGAGTTGCTGCCCGGACGTATGGAGGAATCTACCATTCATCAGTACCAGAGAGGATCATACCGCCACTGTGTAACAGCTAAGGAACACATTTATATTATCTATCGATTAATTATTTTCACTATTGAAATGTATTTATTTTGGGAAGATTTAAAATCGGAGCAATAATGTATAATTAATATCACGATTTCTTGTGTGATCTTGGCTCAATTCGTACGGGAATATCTCCCAAACGAATATATTTTGATGCATGGGGATTTTCATACCATTTGTATTAACAATTGATTTTACGGAGCTCTATAAGCAGTGCTTAATAGATTCATAATAATTGTCGACGCGTAATGTATTGCATAACCAGATATCAATCCAAATCGTACGAGAAATTCTTCCGAACGAATATATTTTAAAGTATGGGGATTTTCATACTATTTGTACTAACAATTGAATACACATAATTCTATAAGAAACGCTTAGTAGCCTTATAAAAATTGTATTGCATAAGTATTGCGCAATCCGGTCTTCAACTAACTCTTTATGATTTGAGTACCTCGGTACATCTGGCTTAACAAGTAGCTTCAGAACGACGAGTAAAGGACAGAATGGGGAGATCTAACTAAAGATTAGGGATATCTGGTTTGTGATGGCCTAGCTGGTTGGGGCGTAGATGCTTGCCGGCACTTGGGCGTGGAACCCGCACAAGCCCCTGCAGGGTCCCTTAAAGGCGGGGCCCTCCTTGTTGCTCGGGGTCGTCAATAAACCGACCTCTTTCCTCACCAGGCGCAGGACCACATAACCCACAAAAGGTTCCCTTTGTCTTTGGAAGGATTTTCATGCCTGAATGCTGTAAAACCTTGATAGAAAACGTTAACTTCTATTTCGTCCTCTGTAAGAAAGACAGGGCCAGAATAAATATAAAAATCATTCACTCATATGGAATAGCTGGGATATTATAAATATGTTACTAACACTCTAACATTTGTCCAAAGTAAATGTTGCAAGATGCAGAATCGTGGGACGCCGCTCTGAAAAGGCATAATGAGATTGCACAATAATTTGTAACATCGCTGACTATGCCCGCAAAGGAGTCTAATGTCGTCATCAATTCGTACCAAAAGAGTACATGATTCTTCAAACACCGGCCTAAAAGAAAGGCGCCTCAAGACAACACACATCATCAGAAACTCGTACCACAAGAGTACGGCCTTCTCAATTATAAGCCTAAAAGAAGGGCGTCACGGGATCACATCTCGTAAAGAAGAGATAGAGTCTCGGGATGCAGTAAGTTCCGGAGGAACAAGGGGGGTCGTTTAGTCAATTAGGAAGTCGGCCACCGGGTCTAGGCGGGCGCGGGGCCTAAACCCCCCTCGGCAGAGATGCTGAGGGTTTAAAAAACCAAAATTTAGCATTCAAAGAAACTATTATTTCATATAAACTCACGGGCTGTTGTAGAATCCTTTCGAACAAACCATCCCCGAGACCTTATCTACTTATTTATAAAGATGTTTCGCTTCAAAAATGTCGTATTTCGTAAATAGCAAATATATGTATTATTTTCTCACGCAATTAATATGAACAGGTTCATGCACGTCTAGGACGAAACCATTCAAGGTAAGAATTTGCGAATACAAAGTGTTTATAATTATTAATTTCAGTGTTATTTAATATGTGTGAATTTTCCCTTTGCAACGTTCGAACAATTCTACTGGTGTGTCCCCAAACGGAAATGTTTTATTTCTAATACACGAATTCTTCTGGTGAACGTATTTTATTGTAACATAAATGTATAGATTATTAGGTTCGTTAGATGTTTTTATTACGTAATATTATGCAATTGTTTCCACACTGCTCCTATAAAAGAATTTGAAGTTATTACGATACACAACGGGGTCCTTCATCCATTAGACGAATCATGTGCCAATTCAACGACGTATTACGAATAGTATATATTGTATTTATCGAGATTTAGTCGCATTTATTATCTCTAGTAAGGTTTTTAGTATTGGTGCCAGGCGCCATTATGAGGCGGAAATAGTTCATATTCATAGCCCGACTGTAATAAGTATTTTTGTCGCGTAAGAGGTAGCTCTTTTAGAAATATAACTGTGTTTTATGTTTCGTCCCTGACGGACAGGATGGTATAGCTGTGGTTATTTAGGTAATACACTTAGTAAATGCAAAGGGCATTGGGTATTATCGATTTCGTCTGTGAACCCAATATGTTAGAAATATTTTCAGTTAATACGTATTTTAGTTAATTTATCGTATAGAGTAATTTTCCTATAGTATAGAACATTATTTCATATGAAATGTTGAATTTTAGTAGTAGTAATATTTCTGTATAGAATATTTAATTTTTAACAACTGTATCGCTACATCATATGGTTGAAGTCGACCGTTTGCATCCTGCCGCTCAATCGCGCGCGCTCACATATAAGAAAAATGTTTTATTTAATATTGAGATTTATATTATATTATTCTTCGCCTTATACGTTTGGACCACCCCCTCATACATCACTCTGGTGCCGGACCAAGAGATTTCTACATTTAACAAAACCACACTTTTTAATAAGGAAGGACCCCTCTATCTAGCTGGATCATCACAACAGTATTCTGAAATAAGCAATATTGATATTTCTGTATCTTGATAGTTAGTGTATAACATTGTAATGCCGCCAATTTTTAATTAATTAGGAAGCTCTAAAACGTAAAAAAACGTTTAGTTATTCACAATTATGGATAATGAGCTTTCCTATTGATTGAATTAATTCATTTCAAAGCTGTCAAACTTAAAATGTAAAAATTGGCGGCATTATAATTTTATACAATAACTGTAAAAATACAGAAACAAAAAATGTTGCTTATTTCAGAACGGCCAATTGTATTATATTGCACACATCGTTAATTTTGACGCGGTGGATAGTATACACAACTAGTTATGACCCGTCAAAAATGACGGTACTTTTACATCTTTATTATGGGTACAAATGATTCGCGTCTTTGCTAAGTCCTATATGTACTCGGCGATAGAAATATCGCTCGGTAGCGGCCGGTTCGAGTTTGCTGGCCCGGGTTTCAAGCCCCATCTTCGGCCGATTAATTTCGTTTTTTAGTCCTGAATTCGAACGAAATTACGGAAGTTGTGGACAGACAGAAAACGAAATTATTGTATTTAGATGGATTTTGGCGCAACAAAAAAATAACAAAAATGACTGAACAATAAAGTTCCTGTTGACTACAAGACCAATATGGCAAAGAAGGCCAAAACTAAGACGGAGAGATGAGGTATTTAAAGACGTATCTACCTTGGAGAGTCAGAACGGAGAGAGCTGCGCAAGTCCGAGATGAGTGGAGGAAGACTCTCGAGGAGGCCAAGACCCACCAGGGGTTGTAGACCCAACAGTGTCGATGATGGACACTGTATGAAATAGGCACTCGTATGGTCAAGGGAATAAAGAACATTTTTACTTGAAACTCTGAGGTTCTTGTTACGTTTTGCAGACTTGTCTGTACATTTCGTAGAATGTTTTGATTGGAGGTAAAAAGAAAACAAACATATATGTAGGCGTATGGGTGGTCACCGACATATTTGTTAGTTGTATTTAAATCTCTTTTTAAACTTCCATATAGACATTATCTTAATTATAGAATAAAATGTGAAAATGTTAATGTGATTTTACAATTATGTATGTATTTATTTATCAATTATATGGACGGCACAGTCACACTGACGTCAAATGATAAATTATACACTGAGGCTAAGAAGTTTCACTTTAATAGTGCGTGAGCGCTACACGCTCGACTTTTTTCTGACTGCGCGGAATAAAACATTTCTGCCCGACAAAGTTAAATCAAATGAATCACAATGGTAAAAATCTACTAGATCATAAAGCTTTCTATTGCTGGTAGCCGCATTCGACAAGATAAGTTTGGTTAATACATACTATACAATATCGTCGGATTATATCTATACATATATCTATATTACCTTATATATCACAGCTTGTATTCATAGTTTGTATCTTTATTATTTTCACTTTCTTATTATTTTACATTGTATTATCTATTGTACTATTTTATAATTATTAGCTTGTATCATAGTTTATATCGTCACCTTAGGGCAAGCTTAGCCTTTTAGGTGAGGATTTATAATTATAATTGATAATAATAAATGCAAGAAAGTAATTCATTACCTATAAAAAATAAGTAATAATTATTAAAAGTAATTATATTTCATTTAATTTCTTCCCCTAAAATTTCCTTCTCTTATCTTTCCTACACACATCATTCTTCTTTTATATTTTCTGTAAATTTCGTCTGAAATTATAAATAAGAAAAGATAAAACAAAAATATTCATACCGACTTCAATTTTTTTGGAACATAGAATTCTTTTACTATTTTTAAGTAACCATTTTTTTAAATTATGATGTTTCAAAAACGTTTGGATAAATGAAATGTGAGGAATAGGTATTTCTGCGCGGTAAATTTTTCAAGTCTGTTTGAGTCGAACATGTTCGGATGTTTTTAGTTAACAAAAAATAATAATTTAAGAGAAATGGCGAGACAACTGTCAAAAGTCAATATTTCTATCATTAAAGCGGTAATATTGGCTTTGATTTAATATGGAACTTTGTGA
>JADDOH010016588.1:0-15583 GCA_016648135.1 Agrypnia vestita
GGATACTTCTAGACTAAGAACCAGCGACCGCTAAACTTACCTTATAGTATAACACCTGAAATATTTTCTATACATGTACAGAAGTTTGGATATTATGACATTTGAGCGAGTGGCATATTGTGGCAGATAGCAGGAAATACGAGTAAAAATTTTTAGCCCTACGGACATCTAAAAAGTCTTCCATATCTACATTCCCATATTAAAAAGAAGCTTCGTCTCTCTGATACATCTATAATATATCTTGATAAGGTGTATAAATGCTAAACAATGGGCTTAAAACTATAAACTAAGTATAAAAAATATTGTCACAGAATTGCGGCAGAATTGAGACAAATGACACACAAAATAAATTAAAGTTTTAGTTAACACAAAAGAAAGTCACTGAACATGAATTTAACCGGAGCAGTATTACGTAACTCTGACTAATTTCATACTCTTTATTGGGAAGCACATGAGCTTAAGTACTCCCTTATAGTAGGGAAAGTACAGAAGAAGTTTGTAGGATATACACGAGAGAGTACAGGCATTATCCTTGGCTCTACCCAACCGAGTTTCTCCAGGGTATGCTTAGCTATAATATTTCAGAGACTAGAAGGAAAGTAGATTTGATTACGCATTTTTATCCATTTTTGCGCGATATGATAACCAAAATCGTAATAATCCTGAAATTATGTGGAGTATTGGTTTGTATAATTACCTTAGACACTGTCAGCATAGATTACTTCACATTCTAATATACAGGACCAACCTGTCGATGGTTACGCCTGTTGCCGCTATGCTGAACAATATCCCAATGGTCCTATGCAAAACTGTCACAATAAACCGAACTTTGCAATGGCGTCGTTTATATACCGTTTCGGGCTTCCAGACGTTTCGCGAATTCAATTTCATCCTTTATTCTAGAATCTTTGAGTAATTTTCAATTTGATGTTAAACGTCATTTCTCAATTATGTGTAAATCTTTCTACTTTTACAATTTCTTGATAATATACATTATCAACATCATCTACATCCCCTTGTCCTAGCAGGGTCAGGAGCTCAAAGGCTCGACAACGTGCTTCCACATTACCCTGTCTTGTGCTGAGTTAACTTGTCTTCGTTTTCACATTTTTTTGTTGTTTCTCCCAGTTTAATCTGAGCAGTCGTCTTCCTTCTGGGGTCGCCAAGAGGATTCTTCTTGGTATTCGTTCCTCTGGCATTCTTGGCACACGTCTAAGCCACGACATTTGTGATTTTTTTATGTGTAAGAGTAGGGGCTCCATTGCTCCTTGCTCTCACTCTCTCCGTTAGGATCCAAATTTGAGATAATGTACACATTATCGAAATTTCACACGTGTCAATGTCCTACTGGTGCAAGTTTTGTCCACTTGGAAAGCCGCCAGGAGGGTCTGGTCTTCAAAATCCGAAGGTCTACCCTTTCCCGATTTGTCGTCCAAGCTGGTGTCATCAGCTTTGAAGCGAACAAACCATTCTCGGCATGCCCTTTCACTAGTCGTTCTATCATTGAGATCACAAAGGGATTCTAAGGCTTTCTACCCTTTCTCCCAGTGGTGCAGCATAATTTGGCGTAAGTGTGTATGGTTTTAGATGCGCATTTTCATGTTTAATCGATCAATTATGAGATGTATAAAAGCAAAGGTAGCAGTATCCAAAAAAAATGTTTTGATTACAGTTACCGGCATTTGCTTATTTAGAATATACTGAATTCTAGATTTTCCTTCCTTCCTTTCCCCTTCCCTTCCCTTTTTTCCCTTCCCTTCCTTCCCTTCCGTCCCTTCCATCCCTTCCCTTCCCTTCCCTTCCTCCCATCCAAATTTATGTTTAATATAAATGTATAGACTATATTTCCTATAAAATCTAAGAATTATTCATTCTAAAATAGTAATCTTGATTATTAGGTGTACCCATAAGTAATAAATTATTTATGTGGCAACAAAAAAATAAATTAACTATATTTAATTTTTATTTAATCTCCATCGTTATCTAGGACCTTTTGCTATCTTGTTGGTAGACTTTTAAAAAAATATGCTTCTAGGTGTTTTTAAAGCGTCATCATCAAATCCTACCGGGCGCCCACTTCGATCGCTATCAGACAAGTCAAAATCACATTCGGAAAATTTTCTAAACCAACGTTGGCACTCATTTACTTTCAACACGTCTCCATACACATCACAAATTTTCTTTGTTGCAACCGTTGCATTAACATCCGCAATGAAACAGCACGCAATGACGTAAATGTTCTTCAGTCAGTTGATTGTCCGCCATTTTACAACAAAGTAATATTTTTTAAAAATTTAATTGTCACAGGACCAGGGATTATAATATTGCGTATAAAACACGTCTTTCCACGTTCACTTTACTGAGCTTGACTGAAGCAAACATTCCACACCAAAAATAATTGATTACTTATGGGTACATAATTATATTTTTCTTTTGCGATATGACATCTACATTCCGTCTTAATCATGTTGATTTTTTTCTAGTTTTATAGGATAGATTATTGTATACCATTAGTCATATATTGATTTATTTATAATCAACGCCCTAGAAGGCTTTAACAGTATTCTATAAAGTGCAAGATTTTAAAATATACCTATCATAAAACACGCTTTATCATAATAAACGAAATAAGTTAGAGAAAATAAAACATATAGGTAAATTTTTAGTCAATAGTAAAGATAAGGATGATAAATTTAGTCATTCTGGTGTATACTCATTGAAATGTAACAATTGTCCCGCGTTTTATACAGGGAAGACATCACGAAATGTAAAAATTAGAGTAAAAGAGCACTTGCGTTATTTAAAAAGTAGTGAGTTCTCAGAATTTGTAAACCATTTAATTAAAAAAGACCACACGTTCAATTAGTTAGTATTATTCATAAAAACAGAATAGGTACTCGAATATATAATTAAAAGGCATTTGAGATAAGAAAGGTCATTAATATGAATAGTAAAATCATTAATAATCAAGTAAACTTATCTTTTAGTCCACTTTTAAATATGTTCCCCTGCGAACTCTCACCCCCTACCCCCACTATTGGCACTCCGTCCTTTCACACTAGTATATAAGCACATCTTTTTTTGAATGTTTAGGATTATCCCTGAAGAAGCTACGATCGTGGCGAAACCTGGTCGGATTTGACAATAAATATAAGTGGTGTTTAACCAAGTTATTTTAATTTATTTAAGAAAAAAAAACGTGTTTAAACGAGAAATAAAGATTCATAAAAATATAACATTAAATACGAGATGTAAAATTGATTGCTTAAATTAGAAATAAATACTCAGAATATTTGATTATGGTAAAATTTTTCAAGAACACGAAAATGGATTTTATCCCCAGGGGTACATCATTAAATCAAGATACGTAATACTTATCTCATAGAGAAGCTATGTTTTTATATGGGAATGTAGGTATGGCAGCCTTTTTGAGTGGAATTTTATTTTACCATGGGTGGAATTGATGATCACTCGGTGTGTTAAATGATCACCCTACAGTAAGCCTTATGAGCATTAAAAAAGATTAACATACTCACTTTTCCACATAAAAAATATCTCCGTTCTATGGGACATCTATAATGTAAATAAATAAATAAAGTTTTAATTAAATGTATAGAACCAACACCGACACTGATGTATGGAAGTGGAGCTTGGAGCTGGCAGAAGAGGAACGAAAGTAGACTGAATGCAGTGGAGAAGAGATCCCTTAGACGTATGTCCGGCAAATCCATTTACGAGTAAAGAATGAAGATATTAGGAATGAATGTCAGATGGTTTGGCATGTTGAACGAATGAATGGTAAGAAAGATATATAATCCAAGTGTTGACGGCGCCAGATAGAGTGGCGAACGCAGAAGACGTATCACGACCAGATTAACCAGATACTGGAAGATGCTCCCGTTAGAAGCCCCAACAACGTCGAGCTTGTCGAAGATGTACGAATGTGGATGAGGCGAGAGTTGTATGTCAGGACAGAAGAGTGTGGCGCTCTATCCTCTCTGCCTACCCCCATGGGGCGTGATGGTAAGTAAGTAAGAAAGCAATTAAATTAATTTCCTGGGTCTAATAAACGTCTACATAAATTAACTCCCGTAATACGTAAAATTATTTGGGATAGAAATACCATAATGATGAAAAAAGTTTTCTATTTTTTTTTTTAAATAAAAGCATAAAAATTAAAAATACACATTTTTCATTTTTTTAGTATTTTAAGGTTCGTGCGATATTTCCCCGCGCTAAATACTTATCTTTTAAATTTATTTTCATGTTAAGTAGGTACTTTATATTATCATTTTCCATATATATAACTTTTTAATATTTTGATCTATACTTAGATTTTTAATTTTTATTTTTGTTATCCTGACGAAGAAGCCATTGTCTTCGAAACATGTTGAATTTTTTTCAATAAAAAAGTGGTGTTTACAAAGTTATTTTATATAAATTCTAAATAAGTTTACTAACTCTCTTAACTTGTGAAATTATTTAGGATCGAAAAAGTTAGCAAAATGGGGAACATTTTTACTGCCTCGAAGGCTTGATCGTGTATTTCCGTCTCCGGATACGTTTTACGTAAAAGTTTCGTAAATAAATTTACAAAAATACACATTTTTTAAATTTTTTAGTATTTCAAGGATCGTGCGATATCTTCCTGCGTCACATACTGGACCCCGCCTGCCTTGGGGGAGACAGCATCCGGAAGCCTAGCAGGTCCTTACATTATCCTCTGCGAACTCGTTTCTCCGAATGTCTTCCGCGCGGGGTTTTTTAAATTCACCAGGGCGTTCCAGAGGGCGTGTCGCGCGCGCTGGGCGTGGCCCCGGAAGGCGTCCTCCGATCCCATTGGCGGAAAATCGGGAGGAGAATCGGCCGAAATGTTTTCCAGAAAAACTCGGCGGATATAAAAAAGCCGGAATGGAAATTGCGTTTCGGGAACGAATGTTATTTATCCGACATCTTGTTTTGTACGGCGGAAAATTCTTTTCGGAAAAATATGTAATTGTGTTGTTTTTTTTTTGTAAGAGGATTCGGTAATTTTAGCCAGTGTCATGGTAAATTTTATATTAAAGGGATACTAACCTTTTTAAGGGACGACAATATCTGGGGCAGGGATAGGCTTTATGTAAGGTGGCGAGCAGATTAAGGGTGTTATTTCATTTTCATTAAAAAGAGCAAAATGTTTTTGCCGTGACATTATTAATATAATCAATAAAAATATTCTTTTTCACTTTTCATCACTTATTTATTGAAAATATCAATACGTTTCAGGATCAATGATCCCTTCGTCAGGATACAATGTATACCAACAAATTAAAAATCAATAATACGTGAGAAATGAACAATAACATAAAAACAAATTTGAAAGATAACTATTTGTAAAAAATAAACTTTTTAAAAGAAAAAAAACAGTTTTTATATAGGTAGAAATTTTGATGTTAGAGTCAAAATAATTTGAAGTATTTAAGCAGCAATAATTATTCCAAATTTTCGAATGATCTTTTGTAACTTTGACGACAATAAGCACCACAAATAATCGCATAATTAACCTGAAATTTTAAATTTGATACAGTTTAATGTTCCGCAGAGACGAACAAGAGCACCACGCCTTTCCTATTTAAATCATTGGGGAACAAACTGCGGTAAAAACTGTATAACTAACCCTATTCTAGATACCTATGACACGGCCTTTGCAGAACTTGATATATTACTTTATTCGAGCTCGTTAAAAAAACTTGGGACCATAGTTGGCGTGATGAAAAGAGCTGAACTATTTGATACGAGGACTAAAAAAATTATCTACAATGCTTTTATTCTCCCTCCTATTTTATACGGCATTATTATTTGGTCACAGAGTAATTCACACACGCAGGGAGTGATACAAAGAACTTTAAACAGAGCCCTTAAAATAATCTTTAATCTAGATCATAACCAGAACCACTGACTTGTACAAAATCTATATGTGGAAAAGATAAAGATGACTTATAAAATAAAGAATAAATTATGTAACAAGATTATCATCCTTTACCTGAATAGTGACGTACATAGACAACAGACAAGAACAAGAGACTATATAAGAAGTGATATACCGCGGACTAATAGAGAGAGATATGGCTTCCTATACACTGCGATCGATTTTTATATTGGAATCCCTAATTGCGTAAAGGAACTAAATAGTGTAGAACTATTTAATAAACAGCTGAAGGGACTTGTGATGGGGAGGAGATAACTGTTTAAAAAATCAATGTTCTGATATATAATATGTGTACCCACTTATTTTACTTTCTTTTCTGTCCCCCTATACCAGCATACAATTGCTATTTGGGGACATGCTATTTAATTTTTAAATGTAATTAATACAAATAACTAATTAATAAATAAAATAGTAAATAAAATAAATATTATTATTATTATTAAGTATTGAGCAGTTTTCAAAATCCGTGAATCTCCCACATATGTGAACATACACATATACACATGGACACATAAATACACGCAATACACACACACATAAACTTACTGTTTGACACTTTGTTTTTTTTAATGGACCCTTTTACATTACTCTTGCAAATATGTGTTTTCTTTTAATTGGCCGAAGGCTCTGTATATCAACAACTATTTTTTTAAAGATTATATGTATATTATGGCTCATAACCAAAAAATCTTTTAGTAATGGATCATTCTTCTGATGTTAATAAGGATTTACAAATTTCACACACAAATTATACAGGATAATAGTTAGAAAAACTAGAACTTTTGGATAAGAAAAAGTGTTAATAGTAAATCGAAAATTACAAATAATCAGGTTCTCTTTACAAATATTTATCTTCTTAATTTGTTTTCATTTAATTACTTAATTGTTATTCGTTTCCCATATATTATTTTTATTTTTTTTGATGTGTAACATCTTTGCGCTCGGTTTATGGGAGTAATTTCATGAACGCGACGACAGGTCCCGCTTATATACGCAAAACGCTGATTTTTCAGACCTCCTAGATTATTCTAGTGTTTACTGTAATGTTCGCGTTGTTTCTATTTCATATAATTTGAGCCGTGTGCCGAAGGCTGCAGGAACAGGAAGGTGGAATAAATGAAGTGTCTTGGAATATTCATCAGTTATATGGAAACCGCATACCCTACACAAAAGTCTTAGTGGAGCTATTGATTCTCTTTCTTTATCTAACCTAAATTTGTAAGTTGAATCCCATATTATTAACCTGGATTTCTTTATAATAATTCGGCATCCTAATAATGTAGGTTATTTTTCTCCCATCACAAGAATGTGTCATACATACAATATGTACTGTGCAGACCCTTACATTGATGTTGATATTCCAGCAGATACCCTGCCATCATTTAAAGGTCACTCCTATACAGTATCCATCTTCTTGACAATAACATAAACCCATAGAACACTGAAACGCTGGAATTTATTAATGGATTTATCGATTATTGAATAATCAATTAATCGATCGTAAAAGGTCACTTAACACTATTAAATGAAAAGCTATTCCTTAAATTAAACTGTTTTGCAAATTCATCACTCGTAAATATACACTTTATATTCGTTTTGACACTTTATTCACTGTTATGTGATATTCCATCAAATTTCCGCACTTTTGACACTTTATTCACTGTTCACTAGAATATTCCATCAAATTTCCGCACTTATTAATTTCGCTTCGGTTATTTCGCTCCGTAAGAACTTTCCAGAATATCGCTGTCTAATTACATTACCGCTCGCTCGGTGCCACTGACCTCTCGCAACTCGCCCTACCGCTCGCTTGGCCGGCCGGCGCTCGCGGCTGCCTTCGCTTCTATTATCGCTGTCAACACGCATGGAAAAACAACTCTCGTAATTTTCAGATGTTCCTGGTAAGTTGCAGACGTCTCTCGAAGGTTGGAGTAATTCTAGACCCTTCGGTAGTATTGTGCTAACTTCGAACAACTCTCACTTGACAGAAATGTGTGATTCTTTTTAGCCTTGTTACAATATTAAAAAAATTTCCATAATAATACTGGATTCTATCCCCAGGGGGACATCATTAATCAAGCTATACCTACTTTCCCATATAAAAATATAGCTTCGTCTCTATGACATCTATAATATATCTTGATTTTGATTATATCATAATCAAAATGATCACAAAATATTCATACTTTGCGCTCTGATGTCACTCTAGGACCATCTAGACGGTCTGTTTGTTAAGAAAAATATAAATATATATTATTTATTGAATAAATTGAGTTGAATCAAACGTCTTGGTAGCGTCAGTGTAGAATTATGTACTTATACTCGAGCCATCATAAGATGGCATTTTTGACAGATCGTAATAGTGTTGTGACACACTTAAAATCATTAACGAAATAATTCAGTCGAAAAAAAAATTCGTCGCACGGTGTGAGTTGAGAAAGTCTTTGTACATAAAAAAGGTTATAGAAGAATAATTAAACACATTTTTCTTAGATAAAAATATTTACTTGAATGTTTCAATCTGATTCATCCCCATTACTATCACTCTCCATTGAACTATCGTCGCTGCTATCATTTCCTAAATTAATTATAATATCATTATCTAAAATATTATCGATTCTAATATCTCTTTCGTAATCTTCCTTTATTCGTCGCACGGTTCTATTCACTACATTAGCCCAGTCTGTTTGAGTTGTACGTTGACAAGCTTCTTCTAATAATTTTAACATTTTTGATGTCGTAAATGGAGGTTCTGTATTATGCCTTGCTGCATATCCCTTGATTTGAGCCCATATCAATTCAATTGCGTTGTATTCGCAATGGTAAGGCGGTAATCGTATTACTTGGTGCCCATATTCCGATGCGATTTCATCAATGACGTACCGTGATTTTGCCGGCTTGTTTTGTTTTAATAGTTGAAGTAACTCCGCTTTCAACATGTCCATATTTGCATCTATGCCATTTTTTTGAAGCCACGCAACGATATCAGCTTTCTTTTGGGAATGAGCAGGCGGCTTATCGATCTTCATCGAGTGGTACGGGGCATTGTCCATTATTATTATAGATGGTTCTGGAAGGCTACACAACATTGTGGTAAACCACTCCGTTCATTTCTTCGTGATAATCTCCAGTGGTTTCTGATACAAAAGCCATCATCATTCACATTTAATTCGGTTAAAAACAGTAAACATGATTTTACGAGATTCTAAGTTATACCATTAGATAGATCTCAACCAAGCGCATTCTTTGGTGATATTTTCAAGTATGTCAGATAAATATTAATTGCGTAATAGGCATCCAAAGTGGGCCGCAACAAACTAAGTGCGCCCGCGCAATTTCCCGTATGTAAAAACATATCATTCCCATAGATGTTCACATGAGGAACACGATAAAAAATGTTTCAGTTCGCTAGGACGTCTGTAACGTCCGTAATCTGAGTTCAAAAATATCGGCTGGCGGCCTACCCAGCCGCCCGGGGCCGCCGTGGCGGCGCCGGGTTTTTTCCACTGGCCCGCGTGACTTGTAACTTAAATATTTCATTGTTTTGTAGCCGTTTTCTTTGCCCTCTAATAAAGCCATAGAAAAAGATTATATTTAGAGGGCACAATCGATCTGTCAGATTTGTTGTGTTATTTTGGATACTTATTCTGCGTATTCTACGCATATTTTACGGGCAATCAATATCCTATAACATTTTGAATCATTTCGTTCATTCCATATTTAATGTTGATGGACATCTGGCGTTCGCGCAATAAAGTATAGCATTTGTCCTCCAATGTTTAGCTGTCGTTAATTACGAAACTTCATGTAAGTCTAAACGTCAAAAGTGCCATCATAGAGTGGCCGTAGTGTACTCCCTTTATATTACTTAACTCGTGGCGTCTGTTTCTTTGACGGAAAAACTTTGGATCAATTTTTTAACCCTTTTCCCGTGATCCAATCGAGCTGAAACTTTGCAAGCAGACTCGTAGCGACGATCAAAAAGATCTATCAAATTTTCATTAAAAAAAATTAATAATTATAGTGTAATTTTGGATTTTTAAAATTTTTAATGGTTTTTTCATACAACTGAGTAAGTTGTACGAAATATTTCGACGCATCTGGCAGACACTTAACCTGATTATAGTATAATTTTGGATTTTTGAAAATTTTTTATTACTCCCTTTCGTAGCGTCGCCCGACCGAAGCGCAACGCGTAGGTTAAGCGCCAAACCAGTTTGCAATAGTAAATGAGAAAGGGGGTATAATAAAAACTTGGTTTTTATGGGTTAGTTTTTTTAATACTTAAAATTTAAAAATAACAAAATGTCTGTTGACGTTTTGCTACGTTTTGACAGCACGCGCCTGGATGCAAACGTGTGGCGTTGTATCCTCGTTGCTCAGCCCGCCATCCCCAGCGCCACTGAGGCAGGCCGCGCTGGCCCATGATTGAAACCTTCCCTGAACGGGGGAGCTCGCGAAATCCAAAAATCCTCTAGTCCAATAAAGTTAGGAGTTCCACCCTTTCAGCGCCGCGCGAGTGCTAACTGTTGACAAATATACGTCCCCCGCCGCTGACGGGGTTGCTATATATATATATCACTTAGCCCCCACCCTCAGCGGGGAGGGTGAGTAAATGAAAGCGATACGTTTATGTGTTTGCGAAGAGTTTACGACATCAGTCGTGACGTTGATTTGCGCGCCAGGGAAGATTTCGGTTCCTGAAGCATCACGCTGTCGACAGTAGGGATGGGTCGTCGACGAAACGAGACCGTCCACGTCCGTCCATCGACGAGACGATCAACTAGTTGAATTCGTCAACTAGTTGACGCGTCAATTTCGTTACGCAGACGTCGCGGACCGTCTATCTAAACATCGGGACGATGGACAACTGTCTACGGTTCGACGCGACGCTGCTCGACGGCTCAACCGTTGGCTATTTTTATTACGTTAATTTTTAAAATTTAAAGAAGTTCGAAGGAATATAGTTTCGGGGAAAGTAAAACCGCTACTTGTTCTTATATGTAAAAATAAATATTGTATTATTTATTTGTTTACGCACATTATAGGCTTTTACATATTGTTTTATATACTACTTTCTATATATAATAAAGAAAGAAGTAGGTATACACAACAATATCAGGTGAAAGCAGTAAAATATCATTTTAATAAAAAATAAAATAATTAAACAGAATTGTTTTATTTTATACAGCGTAAAATTGGGAATTCACCGAAACGTCGCACGTGCACATCGCAAAAAATCAAGTAAAAAATAATAGATAATAGCTTATTAAGCCTATCTCGCCCTACGCATGCATTCAAATTTCAAGTCTCTGTCATAGTTCGTGTACACAGATCTGCACTCTATGGTCGTGTACTTTAGAGTTGAAATGAAATTACCCGTCGAGCCGTCTATGGCGTCTACAAGTCGACAGCGAGAGATGAGAGAGAAATAAACGGAGACGTTTTGTCTTGCTCTCGCTCGTTGCTTTGCATTACGTTGAATCTCGAATCGTCCACCGACCACGGCGTCTGCCGTCCACCGTCTACGAATTCAACTAGTCCATGCGATAAACGTAAACCGTCGACGCGTTGGTACAACGTCTACGGTTGATTTCAACTAGTCCGTCCATTCAACGCCCATCCCTAGTCGACAGTGCTGTCCGAAGGCACGTTGACAGATTTTTTAAATAACCTTCCATAATAATAATAATAATATTGGATTATTTATATAGCGCCATTTTTGTGAAAATTTCACCTCAAGGGCGCTTTACACACAAAAAACTCTTACATACTAAAATCATAGAATAACAAAATGAAAAATAAAATGAAAAAGAAAAACACCTCAAAACATAAAATAGTAAAAAAAAAACAACGAATATTAAAAAGGTCCTGGGAAAGATTATGTAAACAAGTGCTTTTTGAGTCTTTTTTTAAATAAAGTCTCTGAATTCGTGTTTCTTATCAGGGAGGGCAAAGAGTTCCACGCTTTGGGGTCCGCCACAGCAAATGCCCGTTCGCTGAACCTAGTTTTCTGGAACTGACTTGCCGGTTCCACAATCCTTCCCACCGCTGGATTAGACGCTGACCTCAGAGTTTGACTCTCCCATTTATGTTGTCTGGAATACAGAGCTCCTGAGATACAGAGGTGCCATGTTATGAGTTGCCTTGTGCATCAACAAACACAGTTTGAACTCTACTCTCTCAGGAAAACGAAGCCAGTGCAATTCTCGCAGAAGGGATGTTATGTGCGAGAATTTCGACGTTCCATATATGATCCGTGCTGCAGCGTTTAGAACAGATTGTAGTCTATCGAGCTGAAACATCGGTAGGCCAGCGTAGATACCATTGCAGTAGTCCACACGTGATGCAACAAATGCATTAATGAGTAAATTCTATAATGTAGGTACACGTCAACAATTACCGAAAACAACATTATTATTTTAGTAAAAAACATATCTTATCACAAACAAAGCATATACTATGTTGGGATTTATCACCAGAATTTCTCACGATTTTAAAAATCCTCAAAGTCTAAAAATTCTCTATACATCACTAGTACGAAGTACATCTATATTCGTCAGTTATTTGGTCACCTTATTACACAACACATGTTACGAGAATCGAGAGAGTGCAGAAAAAGTTTCTACGTATTTTGTCATAAAAAGCTAGTCAACACAATCACCTTCACAGCTACGAGGATCGACTTGCCTTTTTTGAAGATGCAGAAACTTGAGTCCCGACGGAAAATATCCGATCTCGTTGTGCTACTCAAGATTCTCAGCGGAGCTATTGATTCTCTCTCTCTATCTGACATAAATTTGCATGTTAAACCCCGTATAAGGAGTTCTTTAGAATGAGCCAGCACACTAATAATGTTGGTTACTTTTCTCCCATCACAAGTGGTGTCGCACATATAATATGTATTGTGCTGACCCTAACATTGATGCTGATATTCTTGCAGATATCTTATCATCGTTCAAAAACTCACTCAAACACAACATCCATTTTCTAAACGATGATCTGAACCTATGGATCCAATATTTTTTAAATAGTAATCAAACACTGAATATATAATACACATAAATGTACATGTAAAATATACTTAAATACAAAAACACATGTTACTAGAGTGTGCCGAAGACACTTGTAATCGGGATAATGGGCATAGTCTTCATTTATAATGTTATATTATTAGAGTATAATGTACTTATTATCCTGTTAGTGTCTCTAATAAATATATTTAAAAAAAAAACTAAGTTTTTACGCAAATAATTGCATTTTCATCTACCTATTTTATATCTGCCGTCCTGAATTCATAATGCAATCACAAAAAAATTATTATATCTTAGATTCCTACACTACAAGTCACATAATCCATTAGACAATCCCAACCACAATTTTAATGCAATTTTATTTATAAGACAATCCTAGTTATATTTTTATTTCACCTATCACAGATATTATATTTACACAAGTTTTTCAAGTATATGTACGAGTATATGTATTGTATTTTGTATATGTATATGTAACCACGTAGGTTTTCTTACTTGCATTAAGTTAATTATTTATCAAATTTTTAAATTAGATTTTGATGACCTTTTTATATTATTTTTAAATATTTACTCATGTTTTGCATTGTTTACGCAAGTATTTGAGGATGGCCCTGTTAAATGCCTCAACAACCGTAGAACTTGTATGAGAAGATGTATGAATGTGGGCGAAGCAAAAGTGGTGAGCCAGGATAGAAGAGTGTGGCGTTCAATCCTCTCTGGCTACCCCTGCGGGAAACGGCGTGATGGTTAGTTAGTTAGTTAGTTGTATTGTTTATCTTACGTGTCTTGTCTTTTGTATTGAATGAATTATTTCTAAAATTTTAAATGGATTTTTATTTTAACATATTGAAATAACAATATATTGCTTTGTTATATTATATTTATTGTATATTAATATTTTTCATGTAAAAACCTGCAATGAATGAATTAATCCTTTTTTCTTTTTTTTAAACAGTATTATGTCTTATTTTGTCTTATTGTATTTTATTTTAACAAATTTAAATTACAATGTTCAACCACACTATTTTATCACATCTATTGTATATTCATCATATTATTACTTGTAAAAGCCCCATTGGGCTTAAATAAATAAATAAAAATTTGGCGCAAAAACCTTCTGCAGCTGTCATGGCGTCTACGTGACGTCAAGCCTAAGTAAACATTGCATTGTGTCTACGACAACAGTTCAAAGACACGATGATGTATACTTAGGCGTGACGTCATTCGCTCTGACCCGTGTTTCAGTTAAAATGGCCGAATGCGAATTAAATTAACAGATTATTCATTAAATCACAAATCGCAATTTATCACTCGTCTTTAAACTCTTTTTATCGCTGGGTAACACCTTCTTTATCACTCGTTAGAACATTAAATCCGATTCTCGCACATGAAATCGCATTTATTTATTTCCACGAAATTCCACGACTAGCCACCCTGCTGGCGCCTCACTTCGCACTTCGTAAACACCCGAGTGAGTCAATTCGTGATCTTTATCTTTAACATTTTATTTCTCTCTCTTTTTTATTTGAACTAATATACACCCTTATCGATACTCGCAAATTTTTTTCTTGATGTATGGCAGGATTGTACCAAAGTCCTTTATCGCCTGCAAGGGTTGCGCAACCCTTATTAAAACGGTCTTAATTTACAAATCTAACTTGTGTAGCTTTGATTGCCTGCTAAAGAATGCTAAATTATTTCGTGAGATCGTTTCATACTTAACACATTCAGCGTGGGGACCAGTTCAGATGCGGTTTTCTTCCAAAAATCCTCATTAAGACGGTTGTGTAAAAGTTAACAATTTTATTATTTTATATTATTTTTACTTCGACAGACTAAGAGGCCTAATTACAGAAGTGAAACACATCGCAGAACACCCAGGCTTGGTAGGCAGGTACGAAAATAACACTTAAATTACGTATTACTTAATTATTTGTACTACCTTTCTTTTAACTCGTGGCGTCTGCTTGCTTGTTTTCTTGAAGAAAAAACTTTGGATCGATTTTTAACCCTTTTCCCGTGATCCAATCGAGCTGAAACTTTGCAAGCAGACTTGTGGCGACGATCGAGAAGATCTATTAAATTTTCGTTAAAAAAAATGAATAAATATTTAGATTTTTCAAATTTTTAATGGTTTTTTCACACATCTTACTAAGTTGTATGAAAATATTTCAACGCGTCTGGTAGACACGGAACCTGATTATAATATAATTTTGGATTTCTGGAAATTTTTTATTACTCCCTTTCGTAGCGTCGCTCGACCGAAGCCCAACGCGTAGGTTAAGCGCCAATCCAATTTCCACTAATAAATGAGAAAAGGAGTATAATAAAAACTTGGTTTTTATGGGATACTTTTTTAAAACTTGACCTGTCTGGATCTGTGTGAGCATAAATTGAATTGTTATTTTTATATATTTTCAATAACAATAAAAAATCATAAATAATATAAAAAATAAACTATTTTGGACAAAAAATGTCTTTTACTTTAAAACCTTCACTTTTCAGTCTTGAGTTTTTTCAAGACGATTAAAACACGTCAAGAAGATGTAAATTAATCGTCACTAGAATATTCCACAAACAG
>JADDOH010016589.1:0-42056 GCA_016648135.1 Agrypnia vestita
ACAGATCCCTTAAAACTTAAAATTGTGTATTATGCAAAAACTTACATTTTTTCTGAATATTATTTACAATTCATTCTATCATTAAAACATTATTTATTTCTATTTTTCTAAAACTTATTAACCTGGAACTTATTCCTAAAATTGTACTAAGTGATTTGCGTTAGTCTGAATATTATTCTCAATTTATTTTATCATTTATTATTTTTTATTAATAATTAACCGTAAAAAGTATATCGTGTAACTATATCGTATTCAAATGTTCACAAAATATACATGACTTTGATGTCACATTAGGACCTTTTAATAGGGTCATTAAAGACCTATTGACGGGATGTTTGTTAAAAAAAAAGTCATGTCGAAAAAGGTAGGCGAAAAAAATCTTATATCTATATTTAAAAGATTTATGAAAATAAACTGAATACCATAAAAAAACAAAATTTTTTTTGTTTATTTATCTACGACAAACAATTATTATCTTTGTGCGTTTATATAGAAAAACTAGCTGTAGTCAAAAATGACAGAACATTGGTTCGGGTCTTTGCTGATCCCTAGGGTATATTTATAGCATCTTTTTGGCGATCATACGTTAATCGGTCAGTTCGGGCTTGGTGGCCCGGGGTTCAAGCCCCATCTCCAACCGTTTTTTTAGCCGTGAATTCGAACGAAATTACGGACGTTACACGATGTTACGGGAAAAGACAGACGGGCGAACGGACAGACAGACAACGAAATTATTATGTTTGATAATGTAGTTACGGTGCATTCTGGATTAAGCGTCGCGCCGCCGGCTGTTTGTTCCGGGGTAAACCTGACTATGTTTGTTAAAATGCGGGGCAAGCGAATGGTTAAACACCTTAACAGTACAAGTTTTTTAAGACTCTGACATACAGGGTGTTACGCACCTAGTAGCAAAAACTTCTGGGAGTTTCCTTCCTTCAATTTTTAATAGAAAATATTCTTTGCACTTCGGGTGAATCTTCGACAGTTACTGAGATAAGCGACATATATTTGCATTATATTTATTAATATTTCTGACTTATTTTTTCCAAAATATTAAACTATTGTGAAAGTAATTTATATTAAATGTCTAAAATTGTTTTGCTTTGAAACTGCTTTATAAAGTCAAATAATTGATATAATTAATAAAAATTAATTCAGTTTTCGTCACTTATGTATCGAAAAATATCAACATGTTTCAGAGCCCAAAGCTCTTTCGTCGGAATGCAATTGTATACTAACAAATTAAATTCAAAAATCGAAGTATAGATAATCAAAATAAAGAAAAATAAAATTATATATGGAAAATGAATAATAATAAAGTACCTATTTAACATGAAAATATATTTAAAAAATAACTATTTGTAAAAAGGAACTGGTTATTTATAATATTTAATTTAATATTAACACTTTTTCTTATTTCAGAAATTTCTAATTTATCAAACTGTGATTCTGTATAGTTTCTATGTAAAATTTGTAAACCCTTATTTATATCAAAAGAATGATCCATAGCCAAACGATGGTTAGAAAATTCGGAATAATTATTGCTATTTAAACACCTCAAGTGTTCCTTAACTCTAACTTCAAAATTTCTACAAATAATTGAATTGTAATTGTCAAACTATTAAAATCTTGCAAAAAATCTGATTCAAATATCTGCACTGTTTTAATCATTTTATTAGACTTTTAGCAATTTTTGCGAACAAAATGCGAATGAATTTTAACGTTCGATTATACCACATACACTCTAAAGTTTAACAGAAATATTGTATAAAAAAAATCAATATTTGTTGTCGCTCGACTGTCGAAATTTCACCCAAATTGTAAAGAATATGTTATATTCAAAATCGAATGAAGAAAATTCCTCTGAAGTTTTTACTACTAGCTATGAGACACTGTATGTTTATTTATTACGAAACCCAATTTTAGTACCATACGTATTTCATTTCCTGATTCCTGAATCCTTATATTAAAATCAATAATAACCTAAATCAATACTTAATTAACATTCAATTGACTAATTAATATTCAATACACCGATCAATAAATAAATTTATAATATAGATTTTTCTCACCCTTGACCGAGTCCGTCACTATTTAAACTTTAGTTACTTGTATTAATTTCATTATAATTTGTCATTTTATTTTTGTGATCACGTGTAGTTTGAAATATCAAATGTAAATTATATAAATATTTTTTAATCCATCTTCAATAATATGTAGTTGGTACAGCAGTCATGGGTTCGCTTCTTTACTAAAATATTTATACATTAAAGTAAATACATAGATGGCGCTCTCACCAACTAGTCGTAAAATTACAATTGATTTATTTATTTATTCATTTACTCCAGATAGCAAGACCTATTCAATTCCTTGTGATCAAAATATTATACACGATATATACTTTATGACTTTTATTTAATCAAGATGTAAAAGGAAAAATAGTATGTATTTATAATAGCTAACGTAACTGCTAAAGAACAGGTTGGTTAAAAAATTAATAAATATTTTATATTGTTCCAGATTTTAAGAAAATCAAAAATGGTCCTTGTTAAAAAAACGACAGTGCAGTACAAAGGAAGAAACAAAACAAACGGTTTAATTAATTAAAATTAAAATAAACTTTTTCCAAATTTCTTCATTTTTATTTTTTCCATCTACAGAACCCTTCCCATAAACCTCAACAACAATTGTGACAGTCGAAATTTATTGCAATCGGACTTACTGCTCTTTAAAAAATATATTAAAAATATATTAAAAAATATTTTAAAAATATAAAGGTATATATTATAATGTGCTTACGATAACCAATTGGAACATCCTCACTCGATATATTATTACAAGAAAGAACCTCCCTATATTCCAAAAGGCTTGTACTGGTGTTTTATTTTATGTATGGAATTTACTGTAATACTATCGTAAGGAAAAGACTACTATTGAACAAAACAAGATGATAAATTAAAGCTCTGTAACATACATCTATTTAGAAAATAATTTTATTTTCGATAATTAAAAATTATCGAAAATAAATTTAAATCAGAATATTTTAAACATACTCGTATTACTATTCTTATTTTTAATCTTGAAACTTAGTTGCAAAAATCGTCGCAAAAAAAAAATCGAGTAGCTTGTTGGTCTTGTGGTTGACACTCGCCTCGTGATCCAATACAATATATAAACAGTAGATACAAAACAAGAAAGTGATTAAATAATAGATCTGATATACATACAGGGAAACTATAAATTAGTAGACAAGTAGATTTGAACTGTGTAGATGGCTATTTATAGGCGAATTCACGGGGTGGAGACACGGATTAATTATTAATCGGATTATAAGATTAATAAGGGTGAAATATACTCATTAACTCCTGTTTTATATATGCCTAGAAATCATTATTTCGAGGGTTCGATCAGTTAAATACCAAAATATTGTAAATAATTTCAAACGACGGAATTTTTAGTATGATTTAGCTTTTTTAATCCTACAATTCCTATTGCTGTGTTATCCCTGTATCTTAATCCAACATAGTGACATTTATTATAAAACGCAACAGCGACACGACCAAAATATAATTTTTAGAAAAGAACCACAAAGAATTGCACAGAGGTGAACTAAACCCCTTCTTCAGCGAGGGGCTTGGGTCACAGCTGAAATGCGTCTCCCCTCGTGTATATTTAAGACACATTTTTACCACAGTCAAAGTATTTATTATTGCATAATTAAATCCCATAGTAAACAAAACGTATTTATTACAATAGACTGTTTTTTTCATATTTCTTAAAATTACGTTCCAAACCGAGTCTCTTCAAGTAAAAACGTATTTATGAAATAAAACAGGACTTATTTACTAAGACCTTATACTTTTATGATTATTTACTCCTCATAATCGTTCCAAAAATATTTTTTCAAACGACTTGGAACCGGCCGTGGAACCAAACAGTGCACCAAGAGATTTCCGTTACTTCATATCGTTATATTTTGGTGGTGATCTATGATGGTTATCTCAGAGATAGAATAAGAAGTGATGAAATCAGGCGCAGAACTCGTTGGAAGATCTCAAAAGAGATGTGCCGACGATAAAGCCACTGTGGGGAGAAGAAATGGCTACAAGAAGTCAACAATAGATAAAAATTGAAGGGAATGGAAGGGGCCTATATTCAATAGTGGAGAGATGAAGGCTGAATAAGAAAAAGAAGAAGAAGAGTGAATGAAATATTCAATTGTTTACTGTTCATAGAATCGGCGTCAACTTTGTAGAGTTTCGTAATGTTTTTCATTAAGGATAATTTAGAAAAATAAACATTGGTATAATTCTATTTGAGTTTATTAACACTACTTGAGTTTACAGAGAATCAGTAGGCACCACTCATCGATGTGTGAATCAGAAGACAGAAGTTTATTGCTTCGCCTGTGGATGAGAGCTACTGATTCTTTCGAAACTTGAATAGTGTCAATAAACCCAAGTAGAGTTATAAACAGTGTTTTTTTTCTCAAAATTATGCTTAACGAAGGTCATATTTAATTGTTAGTGAAAAAATAGCTTAGCTTGTTGGTGTAGTGGATATGACGCTCACCTAGTGATCCCCATTCCAGGACATCAGCAAGTTAGTCCTATTTTCATAGCACAGGCTTTTGGCTTAATTTGAGAATAGTAAGAATATTAATGCGACACGTATTCCGTGTTAGCATCTCTATTAGTGATGCAACGAATACGAATATGAATATTCGTATTCGCCGAATATTATCACGAATATTAAAAACAAACTATTTATAACTGAACGTAACGCAAGTTACGGTTTAGCTGTGCAACGTGTATCCGAACACACCTACGCACTCTATTATCGGGGATTCCCCTAAAACTGAATGAATGGATTTGTTGTTGTTTTTTCACAGCATAACAACATGAGTTCTTTCATCTATTTTCTATTTTCTATTATTGAGTTATTAATAAGGTTAGGTGCTCGTTTCATGTAGTTTTTGTTTTGTGATACATATTGTTCGTTCCATTTTATTTCCGTTGTGTATAAAAGTGTTACCTCTTATAAAATAATTTCAAATTTAATCTAATAACATAACCCCTCGTAAGCGTGAAAAAAGTGATATTTATTTTCGACCGCTGGGAATGTACAAACAAACGGATAAAAGAAATCGCCAACGCCTGAGAAGTTACAAAAATGTTGTGCTTTTTGAAAAAAAAATTGCCGGTGGCAAATTCTGATTATTAAATCTCTTGGTAAAAGAAAAACGAGTTGTATTATTTATTACCTTGTTGAATTATTCGTATCGTATTCGCCGAATAGTAGGTTTGATATTCGTATTCGTGTTCGTTGCGTCACTAATCTCTATTATTTTTAAAGAAAGAGATATTAAAACAAATATTTTTAAAAAATATAAAAAATAATGTTGCATTCTTAACTCATACACATGGTTGACAGGGCACCATTGCACTGCACCATGCTTATGAAATAACTAGCCGATGCACTCAGTGCTGCACGGGTACTAGCTTCCCCTCCCCCCTCTCCCGCCGCGCCACCGGCACATTCAATATTCATACGATTAATAATAGAACTAACTTGGTGGCCTCCCGGGACGATGCTCGGACTCCCGACTATATAGTCATTAAGCGAAAGTTTAGCCGCTACACCAAACGTGTGCGTTTAATTAAACTTTTTATTTAGATGGAATAAATACGTTTAATCGATAAATTCGAATGTTTTTTTTGGTATGACTAGGAAGATGGATGCTGGAATATGGTCCTGCCAGATGCTTCAAAAATCAATGAGCTTGCATGAGAAGGAGGATAAATTTGGATAAAAGTCACACTATTACCAAGATTACTGAAAGTGCTTTATTGATCAATATTATTGTATTAAACAAAAAATCCAAGATCCTTGAATCCCACAACATTGATTTAAAGGTTAGTTGATTAAAACTCTTGTCTGGAGTGTGCTGATGTATGGCAGCGAAACGGGGACCATCGGCCAGAGCATGTCCGGGAGGCTAGCGGCCTTTGAGATGTGGTGCTACAGGCGCATGAGTGTATCCATTGGTCAGAACATATCCTAAATGACGAGGTGTTCAGCAGGGTGGGCTAAAAGAGGAAGATCCTGAAGAGAATTGCCCAAATTATAGGCAATAATATAAGGCATCCGGGCCTGCTTTTAACCATCGTCGAGGGAAATTTTGGAGGCAACGATCGTAGAGGCCGCCTGAGATTAATCTACGTAAACCAGATTATCGGATATGTGCGATGTAGCACCTACCAAGAAATGAAGAGGCTGGCAGGTGATAGAGAGGAGTGGAAAAATCGAGTACTCGTTGCAGACCAATCCTAGGATTGCGACCAAAAAATATATATTATTGACAGTGTGAGGATAAATACGAGTATTGGCAATAGAAGGTAACTTACTAACTAACTAACGATCACGCAGAAATGATAGAACGCCATACTCTTCTGCCCTGGCACACCACTTTTGCTTCGTCCACTTTGACACATCTTCTCATGCACGATCGTCGGTTATTGAAGCTTCAAACAGAGCCAATATGTGATTTATCTGGCCGTGCCAGGTCTTCCGCGGATGCCCTCTGCTTCTTCTGCTTTCAAAACTGCCTCAAAAATTTTCTTTTCCATCCTTTCGTCGCTCATCCGTTCCACGTGCCAAACCATCTCAGCAATCCTTTCTTTATTCTTATATTACGCTACAATCAGCATTACATTAACTTATAATTCGTTCATTCTACACTCTATCGTACAAAAATTTTCCGCACATACATACGTCTAAGCGACCGCTTTTCTATCGCATTCAGTCTGCTTTCGTTCTTTTTTGTCAATTTCAGGCTATACTTCCATACATCAGAGTTGGCACCAGAACTCTATTATGTACCGCTAGTGTTGCTTCCGTTGACAGATTCTGGCTAAATCCAAGATCATGGTCCCATTGCATATACAACGAAAATGAGTATTTCACTATATTGTTCAATGAAAAAATGAAACATAATTTACTTTTAAATAGTATTAAATAAGATATTACACTTTAAAGTTCCGAAAAATGCACCGCATATTTTGATATTTCATAGGCAATATATGAGGTTAGGTTAGGTTATTAGGTTTGGTTTGTTTAATTTAGGTTACGATTATTTTAGTTAGATTAAATTAACAGGACATTAAATTATATAGTGAAATACTTATTTTCGTTGTATGAACAACTGGACCATATTCTTGGATTATTCCCAGATTCCTCGTCAGTAAAAGCCCTTTTTAAATCCTCTATATTAACTCCACGTGAAAAAATTTTGAAGTGAAAATTAGCCCAAACTTTCCGTCATCAAGGTAATATAACTTATAAAAAATGATAAAATAATTGTTTCTGTATGCCTTGGTATATTGTCTTTAATTTTTTTAAATTTGTCGATGTTCAATTATTGCTTTGTGCGTTGTGGTAAGTCGTTGTTGAATTTTAATCCGTGATTAAATGAGGCGCGTTTGCCCTGTTTATGTTCTTGATGGAATATCTTCTTAGGTAATGATAATTTGTACATTATATCTTCCCTTCTACTCCCGTCCCACATTTCCCTCCACCCTCTCCACTCGCTATTAATGTAAGTTAAAGTAAATTTTTAAATTCAGTGGAAAATTTTTAAGATTGTTTTGCTGTTAATTTTTCCCAAAACAAAATAAATAAATAAACACACAAATACACACACTCACACAAACTCACTATTGGACATGTTTTTTCTTATTTTTTTATCAATTGTATATATGTGTTTTCTTGTAATTGGCCCAAAACTCTGTACATCAATTATTGTTTTTTTTTCAAGATTGATTAATTATATGGCTCTAAGAAAACCAATAAATTAAAATAAAATAAAATAAAATAAGTTTTAGAGTTAGGGTGATTGTGCTAGTGTGCGGCTATTTTACAAAAAAAGTCATCTTTGGAATGTAAGTTCATTTTTGAAATGTGGTTTAGTAAAACACGTATGTATTAAAGAGCAGGGAGTTTATTTTTATTATATTTATTGCTTTTTAAAATTAGTCTAACCATAAAAATTAAAATAATATTTTAATGAAAAATGGCTGTTTTGCCAGTAGTCGGCCACCTATGCGTCAGTAGTCGGCCATCAGATTTTAGCACAGGGCCGCCAGACGTTCTTTAGAAATTTGCGCTATACAGGATTTTTTTTCAATTTATACTTAAATCCTTTATAGGCGTATAAAATACACTAATAATCATATACTAGAAACTAGAAAGAGAAATATTTTTTTCGATTGGGCATTTTGGTTATATGTTAAAGCCCCTTTCATCTCCATTAATAATCCGATTAAGGTATTCTAATACATCTTGATCATTGTTTTCTATTAAGGTACAGACACACATGCCACTTAGTGGCATGCTCATAAATCAACCGGCGGTTGTATGGCTAGTGGCATGCTCGTTACTAGCAATGTGCGTATACACATGCCACTAATAAGCAAGGCCTAGAGAAGGTCGATACTGTGCATGCTTACGTGCCACTAAATAAGCATGTGTATATGTAGCTTTAGATGGGTTTTCAAGTCCTTAAACCAACTTCTTATATAATTTGCGTATTCTTAGTACCTACTCGCTAATAATGATTTCCGCAATTCTGGCCAGCGTATGAATAATAAATACCATATTTCTCTCGGTTTTTCATCTTAGAAACGTGTTTTTATTTTTTCTGTCTTCACAATTTGCTGCACAGTAGTCGGAGTTCTTGTTTTTTAGAGGGAAATGACATTTTGCTAATGCTATTAACTGTTCAACAATTTTATTTTCGTCGGATGATTATATAAGGTGATTTGGTTCCATTTGACGTGTTTTTTTCCAATGGGATGGCCTTGATGCGGTCCTGCAATTTTGCCCTAGGAACGTCAATTTCCAAACAATTTCTGACAAGCTGCGTGTATTTTTTCCCTTCTCTTATTGCTTAAAGGGCTTTTTGAAGGCTATCATCAATATACTGATGAAAAACGTATTTTAGTTTTAGTTGCCATTGATACAAAATTAATAATTTATATATTTAGTTAACATTAGGATGATAAAAGATAAATTTCATCTACCAAAACCGTCCGAGACGCTGCATGGCCGACCAATAACACATCAATTTTAACACGTCAACCAGTTGTCGGCCCCACACTTCTAAGTTAAAAAAAACATATTATCAGTGTGGTAACTAGCGGCCGACCACCGGCTATTAGATAGTAGTGCTATTTTCACTAACATAACACATAAAATCTTAGTAAATTTTGTATCATTAACAACGTGAGAGATAAAAATAAAACCAAAATTCGCCGCCAGTAGTCGGCCGCCCCGGCCGACCACTGGATTTTGTAGAAAAAATTGTTCCAGTAACCGGCCGCACGAGTTTCAACATAAAAATATTAAAAATGTTTATTTTATCATTTTAACTCGTAAATTTAGTTCATGTGTATGCCGATAAATGCTACTTAAACAGTGCAAACAAATTAATTCAACTTGTAATTAAAGATTAAAAATGTTCTTAACGACGTTTCCGAAAAACCAGAATCAAAATTGATTGCAAATAACCACCGGCATTTTTTTTGTGTCTACTTAAATGATACCTAAAATAAACGCAAGATGGTGCAGTTTTGTGTTTTTTTCGCGGAATAGCGGCCGACTTCTTAGCATTCAAAAATATTATTGAATTATATTGCGAGTGTCAAGTTTATTCAAGTTGAAGTAATTTGTGGCCGACTACTGAAGGTGGCCGGAACACTGGCGAAATCACCCTATGCAATATGTGAATCTACGTCAAAATTTTCGACCAATGAGGACTTATCCGTGTGGTATGCACTAACCAATGAATAGGCACCGTTTAATGTTCCACATTATGTTTGGAAATGTCGCGTAATGACAGTTTGGAAGCCTAATTCACGAATTTATATGTGTTCATATGTGAGCCTAATTCACGAATTTATATGTGTTCATATGTGTGCCTAATTCATGACTTGAAACATTGAGATCGTATTATGTACCTAGACGGTTAACATCAGATGTTTTCCCGAGGACGTTTTAATATCAAGAAGGATGGATGATATTCGTACCCTTTCATACTGAAACTGTGATCATCGCGTCTGGACCTGGGATCCACAGCATCAATGAAGGTATGTGAACACAATAATATAACATATTC
Source organism: Agrypnia vestita (assembly GCA_016648135.1). Classification (NCBI taxonomy): domain Eukaryota; kingdom Metazoa; phylum Arthropoda; class Insecta; order Trichoptera; family Phryganeidae; genus Agrypnia; species Agrypnia vestita. Next base: position 10,175 of record JADDOH010016589.1, read on the forward strand.
AACTCAGATCAAAACATTTTTATACTTTAACATCACTTTATTCGTACTTAAATTTAAATTAATTAAATTACAATGGTGGTAAAAAAATATATAGCTGTAACATAAAAGTGTTTATGGTAAAAATAAAGTTTATACGAAGTCTTTACTAACCTAAACATAAATATTTATATTAAACCCAGGCTTTAAAAATTGAAGCTGAATTGTATTATATCCGTTGTCGGCATAATTTTAATTTCCATTTCAACGCTAGACACTTTTTGACATCTGTAACCTCTCTTAGTGACGGAAAATAATATTGCGTATAATAATATCAAATAAAATTGTTATACACACAATTTTTGTGTATATAACAAGGCATCATTCCAGATTTATCAAAGAATCAGTGGTTAAAGAATTTAGTTTATGAGCAAATTGCTATAATAAGTATTTCTCATAACAATTAGTTTCCAAAAGTGTAGCTGTATTTAATTTCGTATTGCCTAGGTTTGATACAAAATTAAGAAAATTGGCCCTAACAATAATATAATACTTAACAAGTGTATGCACATTTTTGGTTTAGAAACGTAAAAAACTACACATATAAAATGATGAATGTATTCGACTAAAAAATAAGTATTATAATATAAATTTTAAGTACCTTTTGATTTTGACGTGTATATTAATGATGTCATATAAATCAAAATAAAACATTATGTGATTGAAGTATTACAAATATAAATTTTTAAAAACCTATCGAAATCTTTAATTTTTAGATTACATTTTTGTCCATAGTTCATTTGATTTTTTAAGAAATACATAATTTTATTTTAAGAATTTAAATGTTTACAATTAAAGCATTTTTTTTCAAAATCTTAACAAGTAATTACATTAAGATTATTAGATGTAGACGCAATATTTATATTTCGATTTTTTTTTAATACAGAAAAAGTTATATCAAGTAGGCATAAAATGGTGAATTAATATATAAATGAGATTATAATCAATAAATAATATAGATGGGATGCGAATGAGTAATTATAAAACGAAAAATACTATGGAATAAATACGGGTTACTGATTAACATAAGAAATTTTCCAAATTCACGAATTTCAGTCCTTTCTTGTACAGCTGTCCTCTTAGATCTGAAACAAACGGAAAGGTAATTCAATATATATTTTTAATTATTTCAACGTACCTATCAATTTAGTTCAAGTCGGTTAAAATTGAGTATACTTTCAATGGAGCATATGAATTTCAGATATTTCTTTTTTTAGTTAATGTTAGGATTTTCTGTCTGTCACTGGAGTAATCAGAAATTGAATCCTTGTAGCGGAGAATGCTTGTATTTAAGCAATATTATATTCATGTATTTTTTACAAATTAATTAAAATATTTCAGTCTTAAATATCTAATGCTTTTTGAAACTGATAACCTTTAATGAGATACAATTTTATTAATACGCTCTAAAAAGTGTTTTCTGTTAAATTCAGACAAACATTTGAAAATTAGATATTTTTTAAAATGTTGGACATGCTTTTAATTTTATGAAACTCGCGTTAACTAGTCACAAAACTTTTACAGCAATATAACGCGTTATTTTAAGAACCAAAGTAGATATAATATTATTAATATTTAAAGCATTAACTTTGTGGTTAGACATTATAACAGAGTGTTAGTTAATTTAGTGAAAACCACTACCAGATTTAAGGTCTACCGGTTTCGAGACGTACCCGTCTCTTCGTCAGGACCAACACTACGCTACTATGTTCACAACACTATACACCACAACCATAGTACTGTTTACCTTTCAGAAACATTTACCACCTGCGTGTTAATCTTGTCAAAGACTACATGCACTAACTTGCCTTGAATAATTGCGAGTTTGACTGGATTCCCGAGACCTACAAAGTTCTTCTCCTAACGCAAGGAACGAGCACTTCACTGTTATATTTAATTGTAGAACCCGTCATTAGTTAAAAAGTCCCATTAAATTACATTCGATTAATGATGCATTAATTAATATCAGAATAACGCCTAAATCGTATTGTTAAACTTTCACCAATATTTATCACATGCGTGTTAATCCTGTCAGAGACAAGCATGCACTAACTTGCCCACAGAACAATCAGGAATCTACGAGGGAGAGAGACTGAGAGACGGCGGGGTCTAAAGCGGGTCTTGCCAAATCTTTTGTTAACTTTCACAAGACCTCCTTTGGACTTATAGAAATGAGGAATGAAGGTAGTTACCGCTGTGGGATAGACGAAAGTGTCCACGCTGTCCTTGCCGAGTGCGTTCCTCGCCACGCAAGTGTAGAGGCCCATGTCTGACCAGCGGAGGCTTTGGATGATCAGCTCTCCCGACCTCATCACCTGAAAGAATACAATAAATCAGTCTTGACTGTCTGGACCGGCCATACTGAACCTGCGGCCCGAAACACATTTACTATCAGGAAAGTGATTAAAAAAAACGAGCGAGCCTTACAGTGGTCGCATGTGATGTGTAACATTTGACATCTCACAATTAAGAATATCAATCGAGCGGCAACAGAAATTAACATCAAAATTTAAAAAAGGGAATGCCTGTATATTTATTAATTAGTAAATGCAAGTAAAGAAAATGTATGTGCATTTATTTATTGTTAAATTTTGCCGGACTAGGTAGGTACATTTTTATTTAGAAATGTGTTTGGTCAATTATATGTTTTTATTTATTTTCACAGATGGCGGTAGTGTGCCGCTATACATATCGTATGAAAACTTTGAATAAATATTTAAAAATAATCACTAAATTACATACAATTTAAGAATGCAACTTGTAAATGTAGTCATCGTTTACATTAATGTAAAAACAACTAAGTATTTATTGGATAGTTTCGAAAATATAAGCCAAAATATATCAGTCACAACCTCCACACGCTTGACACCAGACGCGAAACATATATACAAAATCAGAAGCGTTGAATGTTGGATGCGTGCGTTTTCGCTGTGATGGCACTTGCTGGACATTGATTTGTTTATAAACGATAATTTTTCTTTGATGTATGTGGCCCGAAGAAAAAAAGGTTGAGTTTCGCTGGTCTAGACTCTAGACCTGGACGACTGGAATATTTTCAGAAGTTTGTATGTAGATGCTTTTTCTCTGTCTACATATATCTGTTACTAAAATATAAGGTACTAATCATTGGTAAAACACTAATAATTATAATAGTACCGTTGATTAACGTTGATCTGTGCATTTTGGCTACTTGAATACATTCCTTTAAAAACTTAGCTATGTATTTTTTTAAAACGAAAATACTTTGTATTATAACGTTTCAATTTTTTAACACAGCAAAGTACTTTATCGCAATTTCCCGGATTGAAGAAGTTCCGGGTTCGTATCCCAGTTGTAACCAAATATTTTTGATTGGTAAATTTTTTCTGCCTATCTTTCTAATTGATTCTTATAATTTGTTTTATTTATTATGTTATTCATATCAAAGTGGTGATTTTATGCTAGATCGCTGCAGACTAGTCCAATATACGAAAACTGAATACGTAATAATAAATTTTACTATCTACTTCTAATTCATTACTGCAGTAAAAAAATGGTTATTCTTGTAGCTCGGCTCTGAAATTAATGCCTCGAATTTGTCAGGAATATCAAAAAATGATAAGGAGAAACGGAAATAGTTTTGCATAAATATAATAATGTATGGAAATTTGGAAGACTTCGGTGGGTGGGTCATGTGAGGGAATGATTGAACGACAAGCATGAAGTCCCTGCTGGATTCAAGACCAATACGGCGAAGGGGTTTAAGTTAGAAGGCCAAAATTAATATGGAGCGACAATGTTCTCAAAGACATTTCTGCCTCGGAGATCCAGAACTGGAGAGAGCTGGCATAATTCTGAGATAAATGGAGGAAGACAATTGAGGTGGCCAAGACCCGCCAGATGCTGTAGAGCCAACAGTGATAGTGATGATGAATAATGTACAGACCTTGACTCTGGGATCCTGGCTGGTGATGACGGCTTCGTCACTGTCCATCCAGTACACTTCGGGCCTGGGATTTCCTACTACTTTGCAGGGGAGGACGAGGGTTGTTCCTTGGTCTTCGAGGACGAGCTGGTAGAAGGACACTATCCTCGGTTTCGCAGGAGCAGCCAGGGCTTCTTGGTTCAGGAGCAGGTACTCGCTCAGGTTTGAGGGCTTCGGAGAACCATCTAGAAAAATATGCTTATTAATATAACAGTACGTACGACTAACCTCGATAACTGATCTATGAATTTATAAAGCCCAAATAAATCTCGATCGACACTTGGAAGAAAGGCTGACTTACTGTGAGACGTGTGGACAGTGGTGGAACTGAAGTCAGTCTTGGAACCAGACCTGGCCAGGCAAGTGTAGGTGATCTTGTCAACGGGGAGGAAGTTGTTGATGATAAGCCTGGATCGAGCCTTCACGACGCCGCTTTCACTGCCTTCGATAAGTGCGTTGTTTTCGTAGTCTTCAGCCTAGAAGGAGACGAACTTTATTAGCTCTCTCATATTGTGTGATTTATTTCTTTTTAACAGCTTACGTGAACCAAATCGTTATTTAATATCACGAAGTGTTTTTATTGGTTCAAGCTATTTATTCATATTTAAAACTAATTGGAGCTGGTTTCTCTCCACGCTCCATCAAGGCGAACCCGACAGTCCGTGCTCTTCATGTACCCATAAGCAGAACCTCTTATGCACAGAACTCATTCATCCAGCGAACATGCAAAGCATACAATGACCACTTCAATGACATTGATATATTTAATACCAACATCTCAGCTCTTAAAAATCCTATTTAAACCACTTGTATTACTTGTTTCTATATCTTCACCGCATTAACTGAGACCGACCATCATCATACACACACCACAGCCAAATTCTCATCACTCTTTGCACATATCTATATACATATACGTCACATACAGAATACACACACACTCCACTCAACCACAATCCCATACACCTCACTCCACTTCCCCCTCTAACTATTTAATACATGTTTTCTTTATTGCTTGACTTAATATTTTATGCCATAGATCTCTATAATAGGTCTACCAACTACCCAATACGATATGCCATTATAATAAATTGTACTGTTGAGATTCCTAAAATGAAAAAATAAAAAAAATAAAAATAAAAAGAGTTTTGCAAAAGAAAATGCTGCTTGTCACGGTTGAAAAGAATATCTCAGGGTGACCTGGTTGGCTTCGTGATTTGCAGTCATTATTCCTTTTTCACAATCACAGTCACAATCCCCATTATTCCTTTTTCTCCAGCTACCACTCTCATTAAAGAGTTAAGGTTGTTATTACGGTCGTCAGACATGTTTAACTGTAAAAAGTTGCGGATATTTTATACGAACCGAATGTTTTTCCGAGAAACGATTCTCGACGTTTCGTAGAATGCTTATTCAACGTCATCAGCAGGACGACCCGCGAAGGTAGAGGGCGGACTGATTACGGCATTCGAGGCCGCAAATTATGCGCACTTTGTTGTGGAGTGTTCACTTCTTCTACAATAGAGGTCGCCAGTGTGCAATATGTGGGAACTAATTACGTCTGCGGACTTTACTGCGACGTCTCTCAAGGATTGAATCAATGTCGTAAGAACAGGGCGCCAAATACTTGTGTTCATATACAAACATCCAATTTCAATAGAGATGACAGTTACAGTTACAAAGGAATTATTCAATAGTGTTTGGTCAGTGGTCAGTGAGTAGAGGGTCGTAGAGGTGTTGGTAGGAGACAAATTTCCTGGCTCCGCAATATACGCGACTGGACGGGCATAAGAAGTGTTGGAGAGCTGTTTCGTGCTGCCCAGGACAGGGACGCTTTCTCTCGGGTGATAGTCAACAATGGGGACCTGACATGACACCAAAAGAAGAAGAAGTGACCAAGTTTCCGAGGGGCGCGGGTGGAAGCCTCACCTCTGTGATTGGTATGTTGTCCCTGAGCCAGGTGATGACGGGCGCTGGGGAGCCTGACGCGGTGCAGTCCAGCTCGGCGCGGGCCCCGGACACGCGGCGGATGGCGGGGGGCAGCTCCTTGGTGATCTTCACCCAGGAAGGGCGGATCGCCTCGTAGCTGACGCCGGCTGTGGAACAAAAAAGAAGTCAGGTAAAATTGTGAAACAGCCGCGAAATGCTCGCGTCAAAAATGCGTCAAAAATACTCTGTTGCGTATACCGTGGACGACTAGCAACTAAGGAATGCAATCCCGATCCCGCGAGATCTCGAGTCATTTTACGAGATCAATCCCGAACCGAAAAATCGGACGAGATATCAGGATTATCGGGATTGATCAGCATTTTTTATATTTTGTATGTTTTAATCGTATATATAAAATAGGCCTATGTGCCGATTTAGTACATTCTGAGATAAACCAATGAAACTGTTTTAAAAAATAATTGCACAGACTAGATTTACAAAAAATATTTTAATAATTACTAGGCAGACTTGCCAGATGAACGGCAATGTTTTTTTTTAGTATATCTCTATTATTTATATGAAAAATTGGCAAATTGATTCATTAATCTGAGAATGTATTAAACGGCACATAGGCTTAATTATATATACAGCGACGGTATGTCTATAGAGCTTTTAGTAAGTACTTAAAACTTATGTTCATGTCACATTCAAATAATGAAAATTGCTTTGGAATATATTTGCTGTATTTTATCAACCTAACGTAGTAATAAAAACTACTACTAGTTAGTAGTTTTTACTCTACTACATTGACTGATTGATGCTTGGAAAAACGCCTGCAAAAACTTTAATGCAATGATTAATAATGAGCATTTTATTAAAATTACTGATATAAAAATGCAAGGCATTGTCGTTAATTGCTATTCAGCTCTATTACAAACAAACAACAAAAAAAAACACAAAAGTATTCGGGATCCCGATCCGTAGGGATCCCGCGGGATTGGAAATTCTAATCTCGAGGGATCCCGAAAGGGCAATCCCGACTCGGGATTGCATTCCCTACTAGATTAATTGACCCCTCACCCGACAAAACTATAGCTAGACCGCATTCAAAAGAATGTGCGCAAAAAATATGTGTGTTGTTACGATGCAAAAAATGAACACAAAAGAAGTTTTTCTAGTGAGTAAGTAAACTTTTTATAACTAAAAAATATATATTTATTTGGAATATCATATTAAGGCTTGTAATACGGGTTTGCCAGGCAACTTTTACCCGCTTTCTTCTTACCGGACAAAGCTAGGGAATGGTCTTTTGATTGTGGTCGACCTATAGTATCACGCACACTTAGAACAACTAAGCCAATCAAAATAAAAAAATTTCCCTCCATTGTTTAATAGCACGAACTTAAATATTTTGAATATGTCACAAGACGCGAGAATTCCAATTTGTATTTTCAGAAAATGCTCATGAATATGCGTAAGTGTGCCAAATGCATCAAATGAACTATTCGAATTGTTGTAGCTTGTAGCGATCCAACTCTTAATTCGGCCCTGAAACTGTGTACGTAAATCTGTCTAATCTTTGAGTTACCACAAGATTATGAGCATTTAGGATCTTGTTCGCTTAGGAAAGACTCCCTAGAGAAATTAACAAAGAAGTGTGTCACCTTTAAAGCGTGGTAATAAAGAAACCAATTAGATTTTATTATAAATGTAAACTCTCGATAGGATTTAAGCTAAAAACTCCCGTTATATTTTGCAATTAGTTCTTGATAATCAGACTTGTTGCATTTGTTAATTGTCTTACCATTTATATTACTTTCTCATCAGTTAGTCTTGTATTTTCTGTATATACGTTTATAAAAATGGTTTAGGTTAAGGTTAAGATAAAAAAAATAATGATTAGGTAGGTACCCGTCAATCGATTTTTTTTTAAACATACAAATACAAACAATATAACATGTCATTTTTAAGACTCTACCAAGCCACTTTTTATGGCTTGTTGGTAGTGATCGATTTGCTCGTCTAGAAACATAATAGTTTGAAAATTTGTTGATATTTATAATTAATATTTACAATCGGAACAGCTCATCTTTAAGCATAATTTTATACAGATACCTAACTAAATATGTGATAAAAAATAAAAAATACATAAGTATAGTAAATTAAACGTAGAGTACTCTCAATCATACATAAACTCCTTACCGAGTAGCCACTCTCTTATTTTGTCATTATTACATGAATATTCGCATTTAAGTTCTGGCGGTAGTAAATTAAAAATTCTAGGAACTATATGTTCATATTTATTACTAATTCTAGGTATGATTAATCCCTCATTAAAAGAAACGCGTATTATGCTTATGTATGAGGGGAGCTTTGAATTGACTACTATTATATTGTTCTAAAATTATGCAAAACCACAAAACTCCTTGGACTGGCAGTGTATTTATGGAGCTATATAGTAGTCTTTTATTTTTCCTTTGAGTAAGGATATCCATCGGTACAATTTTTTTAATGATGCAATACTGAAGGCTCTGTAAAATTTTACTGTTAGTTTTCGTTGAGTGTCCCCACGACTCAATAAAGATTCGACCAATGAATATAAAAGAAAGTTTTCTATAACACCATAAGAATAACCCACTTCAAATTGTAAATTCAATTCTTAAAAAGAATAAATATTTATGATCACTATAAAAACCCGTATATTTCCATTGTTGAAGCGGTCTCAACTGCCCTAGCGACAGATTTATACAGTTTATCGCACAGGTGTTCATTGAGTCCTTAGAATGAATCTCTTAGAATATTTAGATGAACTGACAGAATTTAAAGAAGTCCCACCGTTTCGAATAATGGAACGTTTTCGATCAGTACGCAAATCTTCAACGCACGGCGTTCGATGCATTTGGTTGGATAAAGTAAAGAAACCCGAGCGGATCTCTACAAATTGGAGCACTCTTTAACGCCGACTTTTGCGGGAAGATCCCTATCTAGGTCGTACAACGACACCGACATTAGTTGCGTTAAGACGCTTTGAATAACTTGAATACATTTGGAAAGGTACACGATCTTTGGAGGCTGCTTGTTGCCAGGGAAGAGTTACGAAAATCAGCGGACGGACATATTTACATACAAAGGCGAGGTACGTGATCCAATAGTAAGAATGTATTATTTCCCAAAATTCGCAGTTTGTATTGACATTTCTGTTTTTATATTTCGTTGTTCATTTATTTAATTAAGCCACAAACTATTGTAGGTTTGAGAGTGTTTATTATTCTCAATGCTGGACATTCACTGCAAATGCATATTTCGGCGCTTTTTTTTTTTACGAAAATGTGGGTTTTTATTATTCATTTATATCAGAATGTATATTCTAGACTGCAAATTTTTAGAGAAATGATTAGATAGAACCTTGGTTCTTAAATAAAAGTAATAAACTAGAAATTATTTAAAATAATTATGAAAATACAAGCATTAATCGACAGGCCGCAAAGTTTTAATGAATATTTATATGTACGCAATTTATTTTAATACGTATAAAGTACACTTCATTATCTAGAATCCGTACTTATAAAATTAAGAAATATTCAATATTAATAATGTTATAATGCTTTAAATTTGGAAGAAATTTTTACGTTTTTTGTTGATTTTAAAACACTTTTTAATTTTATAAAGAGATGATTTTAAACAGTACATTCTATTTATTACTGTATTTTGAGGCTTTACTGACTAATTAAAAATTAATTTTTTTAATAAAAATACCTTAATTATTATTTAAAAATAATAATTCCAAAGCATGAAATGTGCCAATAAACATTCTGATATAAATTAATAATAAAAACCGACATTTTCGTAAAAAAAAAAACGTCGAAGTATGCACTTGCTGTGAATGCAAATGCCTTAAATCCAAGTCCAGGCAAACGCAAATTCGTGATATACAAATTTAAGTTTTACTTATATTACAATTTCATTATACCCACAATAAAATGTTATAAAATCGTGTCAGTTTTTAGCTTTACAGATAATTTTAAAACAATAAACAGGTATTTTAAATGTGAGAAGACCATATAAAATATAATATTAATATGTAATTAAACGGTGCTGGCTGGGAGTAATATTAATTACATTAGAAATTTACTATGTTTTAATTATTGTTTGAGGAAAGTAATGATTATTACAACACGTGATTAGAATGATAATGTGTCTAGTAATTTTAGTTTAAAATTACGTAATTATATTTATCATTTATTTAAGACTCTAATCTTTTCGCCGCACGTGTAATGTTGCATTTGTGCAACACGAGACGGAAATAGATTCGTATAGGTCAGGTCAAAATTTTGTTGGGTCAAGTAAGATTATTTAAATCGTTTTTTTTGTCGGTTCCTGAGACTCGCCAGATGCATTGAACTAATTGCTATGGTGCTTGGGCGGCATATAAGTTTCAGATATACAGGGTTATTTAGCAAACATTAATGACCTCGCAGGACTATATTTCTGTCTTGATTATGAGTCGAAAATCTTCACGCTATCATGACCTAATATCAATAGTTATCGACATCAAAGTTTACATTTTTTTTCAATATTTCTTACTTATTTTTTGTAAAACGTTGGACTATCACAACAGTAACTTAATCGATTACAAAAAATTCATTTTTTTCAATACAAGTTAAATAAAATGATAAAAACCCTGAAAAAAATTTCAATTGGAATGTCTTCCAATTGGAATTCGATGGCAGAGATGTACCGATATTACCGTGTTTGTAATAAGCATGAAACCATACACAGATTCGAAGTTTAAAGGGTAATATAATGAGGGATATAAAAATGTCATATAAAACGTAACCTAATTTAGCTTTGAGCCAGCAGCTTTTACCGCATCGTTCATACTATAAACGCAAGCTAGTTTGGACTGCTTAATGACGTGCGACTCTAGCGCTGTCCCGGAATAAGTTTGCTACTTAACGATATCTATAAAGCTATTTAAGGTTAAAGGAAATGCGTTAGGTTAGATTAAGGAAGGTTAGATTAGCTATCTGTATTTAAATGTACATAGAAATAACTAGTACTTCCGAGTGTGGACCAGAATTGTAATTTGTCGGCGTCGCGGAGTGGCCTAGACATATGTAAATCATATTGGAATTAATAAAAAAAACTACAATAGATTGGTCTCACTGTTGGTATGTACTGTTACTAATAGAAATTTCAGTAGATAATGCCCTTTAACGAGGAGTTCAGTGCCGAAACAAATTTGCATGCGTAACAAACATGTAGGTGGATAAAATTTGAATAATTCATATAAAATAACTTTGTTAACACCACTTTTTTATTGAAAAAAAATCAACACGTTTCGAAGCCAATGGCTTCTTCGTCAGGATAACAAAATAAATAAATAATTTTGCTATATTTGAAGAAGAAGGATAAAATTTGATTTATGTATTACTATACTCGGCTGCGAAATAAAAATTTTGGTCCTAAAATAAGTATTAGGTACCTTTCTTAAAAAATTCAAAAATTTTGGTAATTGTTTCGATTTTAATCACATTTTTTAATTCTGTTTCCTTCTTTAGTCCGAGTAGATCTTCTAAAGATCTGATGCACTAGAAGCACTCGAGTTTTGAACAAGAACAGCCAATATTTGCATTAAATCTTTGCTATTTGGTGTTACACGATTATTTTGCGACGTATTCTTACATGGTTCACAGTTTCCGAGGATTTGTCTCCTTAATGGTGCCTACATACTGACCCGAAGGGTTGATAAATAAAACTTGACAGAAAGCTGCCCGGGGAGCTTTCTGAACCAGGTGGCAATTAAACGTAGAAAAAAACATAAGAAAGACAAAATATCAGTCCCACAGATTACAGAGGATTTATAAGGAAGAAAGATACTTATTTATTCACCAGGATCGGAACACACAGATGCTATGAGATCACCACAGAGATTTCAACACTTTATGAAGACATTAAACACTGCGAAAAGACAGGACTACCCAAGTTTGCTTGGGATTTCCACAGAGTAAATCTGCTATTGAATTTACAATGGTCAGAAAATAATTGCATGATATAGTGATCTGGGATAACCCGGTGAGATTCACTTTGAGTAATGTTTTTTTTTATCATTAGTAATTGTAGTCGTTAAGCAAAGATGATAGATTTACTATTACTATTGCTCTTACTCGCGATCAAACAACCGACCCTTAGTGCTGTCGGGTGGATAAATAAATTAATATGTTTTCATCCCTGGGATGTAATGAACGAATGGCAGGTGACTAGAAAGGGAGATATTCATGATACTGACTTCAGACGGACGGACTTTTTTAAAATTAAAATTAAAATTATTAACTTCTTCTTCAAACACAGCAAAATTATTTTGTGGTGACATTATAATTATAATTTATAGAATTAAACTTTGTTTACATCACTTTTTTATAATTGAATAAATTCAACATGTTTCGAAGCCAATGGCTTCTTCGTCAGGATAACAAAAATAAAACTTAAAAATCGAAGTATATATAATCAAAATATTAAAAAGTTATATATGGAAAATTAATAATATAAAGTACCTACTTAGCATGAAAATAAATTTAAAAGATAACTATTTGCAAAAAGGACCTGATTATTTATAACATTCAATTTAAATCGTGTAGAAATTTGGAAGTTAGAGTTAAGGAACACTTAAGGTGTTTAAATAGTAATAATTATTCCGAATTTTCTAACCATCTTTTGGCTGTGGATCATTCTTTTGATATTAATAAGGGTTTACAAATTTACTATACAAATTAAACAGAATCACAGTTTGATAAATTAGAAATTTTGGAAATAAGAAAGAGTATAAATAGTAAATTGAATGCTATAATCAGGTCCTTTTTGCAAATAGTTATGTTTTAAATTTATTTTGAATAATATAAAGTAGGTACTTTATATTATTCATTTTCCATATATAACTTTTTAATATTTTGATAATCTATACTTCGATTTTTAAATTTTATTTTTGCTATCCTGACGAAGAAGCCATTGACTTCAATAATAAAAAAAGTGGTGTAAACAAAGTTTAATTCCATGTCCATGTCCAAGGTATGCCAAGCTGGTTGATTGTCACAATGTAAACTGTCAACACAGGCAACACTCACAGTTGACTTCCAGGGCGTTGTCAATCTGGTTGTTGTCTTGGTTACCGGTCTCGAACATGGGGATGCTGGCCGCGGAGCCGCCATCCTGGAGGGACAGGAGCGCCAGCGCGCAAGCGAACAATATCGACATCATTTTGAGCGGGAGATGGACGATTCTGATTCAAAATTGGAACGCGATGAGACTGAAAAGAAAGAAGAGCACAAATTAGAATGGAAGAAGAAGAAGAAAATCCAGCCAGGCTGCAAAATAAATGCGATAGATTAATTATTTTATTTCGACCAACGCAAATGTCGTGTCCAAACAGTGAATTAATATGTGACATTTTGGTTCAAAATTTGAAATTGTGATGTAAACGAAAGCCTTTTAAAATTTCTGTCCTAACTTCTATTTTGCAACAAAACTCTGCAACATCCTTCTTCCAACCTTTAAAAATATTGAAAAAATTTAAGAGTTGAGTCGATGAATTATAAGGAGTATTAAAAATTACGTAGAAATTTAAAAATAGAAAATAAATAGGTATAAACTAGTCCACCTCAGCACAGGAACCCCTAGTGAGGAGGAATAAGAACACAAATATCAACAATAACATTATACATACATACTATTATATTAAATATGTACAAATTGTATCTGAATAGAACCTAATAAAAAAATAATAAAAAAAGGTGGGGTATTGAAACATTATACCACCATCATAAAGCTTCAATTTCTATTAACTACACAGGCAAAATTATTCAGTTTGTACACTCACTTTATACTCCTGATTTCTTAGATTCTTATTTTTTTTTAAATAAACAATTTTAAAAATATTATTTGGTTATATATAAAAGTAGAATAAAATTCAATGAAACGTTTGTAACAAAATTTAATAATCAGACTTGAAACCGATTAAAAAATAATGTAAGGTCGCGAAGACGTTGGAGCCAAAGCTTCAATTTTTGTCTATGAATTCGCGCCAAAATGCGACGGATGTTAGCGCCTGCGTACCGGAAGTCGAACAAACTCGGCGATCTCCCGAGGCGAGCGCTTAAATAGCGGCCGCCCCGGTAGGTACCGCGCGTGTGTCGGTTTGGGATGCAAATTTTATGTGAGATCTGTAAAAATGAATAATATTCCACCGATCCCAGCATCTAAAATTCTAAACCGTCTCAACGTGATCCTTCGGCGTTCTAATATCAAATTTAAATAAAGACACAATACAGGCGGGCGAAAAAGCCGTGTACAATGATTTAGTATCCTTTTAAAAATTGTTTGATGTATGTACATATGTAAGTATTAAGTTCGACATGGTTACCCCGAAAGATAATTTTTTATGTGTACATATAAGTGTGCATCCCTCTCTCAAAAAAAAATCTTTTTGGAATATTCCAAGAAAAATATGTGGACAAACAAAATATATCGTGGTGACTACAAATTTTATTTTTTTTGTGTTTTTTTTACATTTAACAGAAAGTCACATGTTCGAAAAGCCACAAAAATTTAATTTTTTACCTTTTAATTGTCAAATTCGGAATTTTATTCCCCCAGTAGCTTGTTGGTCTTGTGGTTAGGACACTGGACTCGTGATCCAAAGGTCGCTGGTTCGAACCTCACTCCAGACTAGCAAGTTAGTCCTATTTTCATAGCACAAGCGTTTAGCTTAGTTTGAAAATAGTAAGAATATTGATGTGACACGTATTCCGTGTTCACATCTCTATTTAAAAAAAAAAAAAAAAAAACATATAGCCACGTTCGAAAATTCACTTAATTTATACGTATTTACCTATACATTGTTTTTTTTTTAAATTTATATTTACACACATTAATGAAGTAGTTTTTAAATTGAAGCGCATCGATAAGTAAGTACATGATCCTAATGTATTTCTATCTGATACGTTTCATTGGAGTAAAGTGCTAATTTTATTTAATTTGTGGATACCTTGAATATATATTTCTACCGAAATTATACTTTCCAACCTAACTAATCTATAAGTTAGTTAGGTAAGGTTACCACTACTAACTAACTAACCGAACCTAACCTAATAGTCTGGTTAGTTAAGATGTAAAATATACCAGAAAATTTCTATTAAAAATATACTTTCATTGTGACAGATATATTACGTTTTTGTTGGTCATCTAAAATTTTGAGGTTGAGTCTATGGTCAGGTATTTTAAAATTGGCAACACTATATTGCTGCTGTAGTAGGTAGGTAAATATTTAAATTACATTATATTTTTTCACAGAAACCATTTTAGGGCGGATTTTGATTGCTCGTGTAGTAAGAATTTGAAGGGTACTCTATTTTTGGTTGCCAAATAAATCCTCTAGCGTGTGAAATGCCGGAAATCAATCGCGAAATCACATTTTGTATGGAATTGAAATAATAATAAAGGAAAACTGTACAGTTTTCCATCATCAGATTGAAGAGTTTCCAGCATTTTCAGATATTCCTCACTGCAAATGCATATTTCGGCGTTTTTTTTACGAAAATGTGGGTTTTTATTATTAATTTATATCTGAATGTATTTTAAACACTGCATTTTTTTAGGGCAATAACTTAGATAGAACCTTTGTTCTTATACAAAAGTAATAAACTGAACATTATTTACAATAATTAAGAAAATATAAGCATTAATCGACAGGCCGCGGTCATAAAAATCGTTCTTATTGTCCTAGGCGGCGCAAAGTTTTAATGAATATGTATATGTACGCATAATATGTTTTTTATACGTATAAAGTATACTTCATTATCTAGAATCCGTACTAACGAAATTAAGAAATATTCAATATTAATGAAGTAATAATGTTTTAAATTTGCTAGAAATTTTTACGTTTTTTGTTGATTTTAAAAAGTTTTTAAACAGTATATTCTATTAATTTGCATATTTTGAGGCTTTACTCAGTAAATATAGTATTTTAATAAAAAAAAACTAATTATTATTTAAAAATAAAAATTCCGAAGTATGAAATGTGCCAATAAATGTCGCCCAGCCAACGGCCTTTATAATTACGTCATTCACATGAACAATCTAAGTTATTGCCCTAAAAAAAATGCCGCCTACAATATACATTCTGATATAAATGAATAATAAAAACGCACATTTTCGTAAAAAAAAACGCCGAAATTTGCATTTGAAGTGAATGTCCAGCCTTAACGGAATATCGCGTGCATTTCACATCACGCTTGTGTAAGTGTATGTGTATCTTTATCTTAATACTTGTGTGTGACTAATTAATTTTATAGCACTCAGGACACCTACTGAAGTTGATACAAGAATGTATCTTGTCTCCTTTGGGTCCCACGCTTTACAAGGCTCTCGGCCGTTACATTAAGATAAATAATATTATTAATAGTGCCCGTTAAAAATAACGGAGGTATATCATCTTTTCTGTGCAATTTTAATGCTTAAATTAAAGAATAAGTGTACCGATAGATGATGCAAGATTATAAATCTAACTGATATCTTGTACAATACTTACAATTTCATATTAACAGAATTTATTCTACTTTACATGTATTAATGAAATTCATTAATTCGATATGCTTAAAAATCATACGTTTATTTAATTTACTATTTTTAATTTTTAAGTATTTTTTTAAATTTCTGATTGGATTTGTAATTGATTTCAAATAGACATTGTAAGTAGTGATGCAACGAACACTACTTTCACGAATACGAATATCAAACCTACTATTCGGCGAATACGAATAAGAATAATTCAACAAGGTAATAAATATCACACCACTGTTCTTTTTTTGCTAAGAGATTTAATAATTTAAATTTACCACCGGCATATTTTTGTTCAAGAAGAACAACATTTGTAACTTCTCAGGCGTTAGGCGATTTCTTTTATCCGTTTGTACATTCCCAGCGATGAAAAATAATCTTTCTGAGGCGACAGTAGACGGCTTTAATGAAAAATACTTCTGGGCCAGTTTTTTGCCTTGTTATTAGATTTAATTTGAAATTATTTTATAAGAGTTAACACTTTTGCACACAACTGAAATAAAATAGAACGAATAATACGTATTACAAGACAAAAACTACATGAAATGAGCACCTAACCTTATTATTAACCCAACGAAACTAGATGAAATAACTCATGTTATGCTGTGAAACAAGTAAGAATTTACATCTTGAGAACTCATCAAATCCATTCATTCAATGTTAGGGGAATCCCCGATAATAGAGTGCGTAGGTGTGTTCGGATACACGGTGCACAGCCAAACCGTAATTTGCATTGCGTTTAGTTATAAATAGTTTGTTTTTAATATTCGTGATGATATTCGGCGAATACGAATATTCGGTAAATATCTACTATTCGGCGAATACGAATATTAGTATTCGTATTCGTTGCATTACTAATCCTGACACATTGTTACTTTGTATTATTATTACTTTTTGATCATTAATAGTATTCGCAAACATTTTTAATTATGTTAATAATGATACATAATGCATATATGTACTCGTATATCTCCTAAACCTAGATGTTTATAAATGTCAAAAGATTAAAATCCTATTTTAAAAATGATACTTTTAAATATGTGACCGATCTTATTACTGCTTTAGTAATTTTCTAGTCGCTTTGTTGATCGAATGAAGTTTTAAAACAACTGTTCTAATTAGACAGCAATTAACAGAAGTAAAACATAAATTTGTTTTAAGATTTAAATTGTAATGAGAAATGATGCAACATTTATATTTGTGTCAAAGCTACTTAACAGGATTTTTCTCATTTGAGGGTGCATATAATATAATGTACATAATGTACATTTTAATATTAAAATTAAAATAAATTTAAATATGTTGGTTTTAGGTCCGCCTTTGAGTTTACAAGGAATTATTTTAAAGCATCCGATAGTACTAATTAGATCATAATTGTATACGTATTGTTGCATTGTTGAGATGTGATCATTTAACAATCCATTTAGAGAAATCAAATGAACTCTCCGGTTGTCATGGAAGATATACGACTCATCTTATAATTCTTGCGTGTCACAATTCATTTGACCCCAAACTCTTGAATGATATAAATGTATCCCTTGATTGACCATCTGGCGCTGTGTCACTGATAGTGTTAGTTGAAAAATGTATGTACTGATATACACTTATATACGCGATGGGCAGTGTTGAGGAATTCGCAGTCAATCGCGCTTACAGTGATAATTTACGATTGGCGATCATAATCATTGTCATTGTAAGTCGGTGTGACTGTGGCGGCACGTTGCTGATATAACGTGATTAATGATGGAGCAAAGATGTTAATTGGCATGATCGCGAGATTTACTAAATGTGAAGTACTTTAATAAATCTTTAATTAATAATAA
This sequence comes from Agrypnia vestita, assembly GCA_016648135.1. Taxonomy (NCBI): domain Eukaryota; kingdom Metazoa; phylum Arthropoda; class Insecta; order Trichoptera; family Phryganeidae; genus Agrypnia; species Agrypnia vestita. The sequence goes on from JADDOH010016589.1 coordinate 28,538, forward strand.
TAATTATTATTGTTAAGTAAAATCTTTAATAAACTAAATCTTTATGAAACTGTTAAATATGGAATACCCCAGGGTACGGTATTAGGTCCATTACTCTTCATAATTTATGTAAATTAGATTCTTGATATAAAATTGAACAGCGAAATGATTTCTTATGCAGATGATACAGTAATATTATTAAATTCAAAAACATGGATTGATCTAAAAAAAATAGAATATCCGAAGGCATAAATAAGTTAAAAACTGGTTCGACTCTAATATCTTATCATTAAATAGCGAAAAAACATTATGTACCGTTCTCGATAAATAGCTGCGACCTTCCATCAGATTTTAATATTGTAATTCATAAAAATGCAGATGATATTAAACGTAAACTCACATGTGCATAAACTTGCATATCTATTAAAAAAAATCATGTAATAAAATGTCTCGGTATTTAATAGATACTAATATGAAATGGAAGTCTCATATAAATGATTTAATCAAAAGAGTTAGTAAAATTATATATATATTCATTAGACTGTGTATTATGACAATTAAAACTGTGTATTATGCTTTGATTCACTCAATCCTACAATATGGTATCGTTGGGTGGGGAGGATCACATAAAACATCACTAAACACACTCTAATCTAGCTCAAAAAAGTATAATTAAAATTATTTTAAAAAGACCTAGAACGTACCCTACAAGCCGACAATTCATTCATAGACTTTTATACGTTAATAGATTTGTCACTGCATAACTATTTTCACATTTCTATTGCATTCGTTATTTTGCCAACGTAAATTTATCATTAAAAATCTCTTTCTTCCTCTATTGGTTGTCCGATTCTCAAAAAATTTGCTGACCATTCTGCTAAACATCTCTCCTTCGTCTATCATCCGAAAATCCTCCACATCCGTCCCCTTTGGCCTTGTACTTACGCCTCCCTGCGCAACCATTTGGAGAGGTAGCATTTACTTCAAAGTATGCGTCCAAGATATGCATTTTTCCTGTTAACTCTACCTGTTACGCTTCTTGAGTCGCTGATCATTCATAACTCACCGATCTACGATATTTTAAGATCACATCTCGGATGTTCAATGGTTTCTGTATTATTCGTGGAGCTTTTTTTATGTGTCCAAAGTCTCGCAAATACACATTTTCTTCCCGTGGCTAAATTAGCGAGTTGGGTTTTATAGTCACAAGCTTTGAGGTCACTCAATGGAGGTCGTGTAGTCCTCTAAGTATGAGTAGGGTGGAAATTTTTTGTGTGTGATCTGCCGTTTATCACATCAGGAGTCGGCGGACAATCAGGATCAAGCGTTAATTGGATGACAGCGTATAAATTTAAAAAATAATAATAATTTTATAACTTTTAATGGTTACGGATATTTTATACGAACCGTATGTTTTCCGTGAAACTGCTCTCGACGTTTCGTTGAAGTCATATTCAATCAGGAGAACGACCTGATTACGATTTCCGGGGGTGTAAATTTTATGCACTTTGTTGTGGAGTGTTCACTTCTTCTACGATAGAGGTATATGTACTATATGTACTAATTACGTCGGCGGACTTTTCTGCGACGTCTCTCAAAGGTTGAATCAAAGTCGTGAGAACAGGGCGCCAAATGCTTGATAGTTTGTAACTGTCATCTCTATTGAAATTGGGATGTTTGTATATTTCAATGGACCCACTAATCTGGGTATATGGTGCGGTTCCGTTGATAAGATTTTTGTCTTGTCCAATCTGGTGAAGTGACAGAGATTCCCTTTGTATGCATGTTCGCAGATTGCTGATATATTGGAGTTGTTTTTAATTGCTCCAATATGTTCCTTCAAGTAATCAGTCCGCCCTATACCTCCGCGGGTACAGGTCATTCTCCTGATGGCGTTGAATGCGACTTCAACGAAACGTCGAGAACAGTTTCTCGGAAAAACATACGGTTCGTATAAAATATCCGTAACCATTTACAGTTAAATATGTCTAAGACCGTAATAATAACCTTTAAAATTTTAATTGTTTAATATAGTTTCATTATTTAAGATGTAAACCGGGGGAAATACTTACATATTTTGAATTTTAAAAAATCGTTCCTAAAAGATAGATTCTCCAATATCTTGCCTTTTTCAAATCGCCAATTGATATGGATTCTAGCTTAAACAAAATAAATTAAATATGCATCATATTTTTAACAATATAGTTACCTGCGCAACCCGTTTTAATAATCTATGCAGAGAATGATAATTTTTCTAGTATTCGCCTTAGAGAAAAAAATGCATTAATATTCCACTCCGAGATAAAGCATATCTCTAGACGACCGACATCTGAATAGAATACTAAATTTTAGGAGTATGTTTTTCCTTATTTTTCTTTAAAAGTTATGAAGATATTAGTAGGACTTGTACGCTAATAACCACTAGACCGTAGTGGTCATAGATTATCTGTATAAAGCATGCCACTAAATTTATCAATACCAAGAGTAATTTTATGATATTTAAATGTGTTTTACCTGCGATCATTAAAAAAAAATTACTTTTATCATCAAATTTTTGTAATTAGAAATTCAAACGTTGATTCACCTTTTAAGCGATGGATGTATTTATTTAAGTAATACGCTGCCTTATAGAATTTAAAAGAACATAATATAATTAAATAATATATTGATTAGCTTAGTGGTGTATTGGTCATGACGCTAGCTAGTGATACGGTGGTCGGTGGTTTGAGGCCCGTTCTAGGACACCAGAAAGTTGGTTTTATTTTAATAGCACAGACGTTTAGCTTACTTTTAATAAAGTAAGAATATTGATGCGCCACGTATTCTAAGTTTCTAAGTAGTGATGCAATAAATACGAATACGAATATTCGTATTTGTTATATATATCATCACGAATATTAAAAGCAAACTATTTATAACTGAACGCAACACAAATTACCCACCTGCCAAATATATTATTGGGGATTCCCCTAACATTAATGAATGAATTTGTTGAGTTCTCAAGTTGTCAATTGTTACTTGTTTCACAGCATAACATGAGTTCTTTAAGTAAGCGTGAAAAAAATTATATTTGTATATGTTAAATTTAAAAGAAATCGCTTAACACCTGAGAAGTTACAAATATTGTGCTTTTTGAACAAAAATTTGCCAGTGGTAAATTTTAATTATTAAATCTCTTAGTAAAAAAAGAACAGTTGTGTGTTATTTATTGCCTTGTTCAATTATTCGTATTTGTATTCGTATTCGCCGAATAATAGGTTTGATATTCATGAAAGTAGTATTCGTTGCACCATTAGTAATTTGAACAACATTTAAATGTGTCCATTAGAAAGCACAGCTGTAAATTTAAAAAATGAATGACCCTTCTGATAAGCCATTGCTTTTTTTCTCGGAAAATAATTTGTGTAATCGAACCCCTTACTCTAGTACAAAAATTGAAGACCTCAATCGCCGGACCGCGTCATAAGGTTTCAAAAGTACCTACCAACCGGTCACATGTACCGGGCCCTACCACCGAAGGCGGTGACAAGCCGTGGTGGAGCCAAGCCTTAACGTGTGTTTGAACACGTACATAACTGAATTGTATATACTCTATGCACATAACAGTCGTCTTGGCAAAACTGCAAGTTTTTGTGACAAGGATTTGTGGTTCGAGGAATTTGGGAAATTACTTTTTGAAGTGCATTGGTGGCATGCACTACTGACTTCGAGCCCAACAGCTAAAATCTAAAAATATTTATTTATTTATTTTATATTTATGGGTGAGTTCCATCCATTTATGGGAGACACCACAGAGTATAAAAATTGACAGACATGAACTAAACCAAATGGGATTGGGTCGCAGAGGAAGATTGTCCCCCCTCGCGTATTTCGAAGACACATTTAAACCGCAGTTAAAGTATTTATTCTTGCACAATTAAATCCCCTATTAAGAAAAACGCATTAACAATTAGACGTTATTTTTTTTTTACTTTTAAATTTACGATCCACTCCGAGTTTCTTTAAGTAAAAACAACTTCGTGTAATAAAGCGAGAATAATTTGTAAAGAAATTATACTTTTTAACAGTATTTAGTTTGACCTTTTTATAATTATTGTTTTAAAAATGACAAGCTCATAGAATTTTTTAAACAACTCAAACGTAAACTCGTAGCGCAGTGGGTATGACACTGGCTTCCCACACCGAGGCTTCCGGGTTCGATTCCCGGTGAGATCACAATGTTAATCTATGTGATTTACTCAAGCCTGGGTGTTTTGTGATGTATTTCGCTTCTGTAATTGGGCCTTCTGACCTGTTGAAGCGTAAAAATTAAATAAAAAAAAATAAAAAAAAAATTTAAAAAAATTTAAAAAAAAAAAAAAAAATTAGAACTAGCTGTAAGACCAAGTTGTGGACCAAGAAATTTACTTCTGTTAATGTCTTTATACATATGTTAGGGGGCTGTGGGATATACAGATAATTTTATCTTGTCTCTTCTACAGCAAACTATAAAAAATTTTAAACAATGAGCCATGGACGCGTAACGTAAGTACAGAATATATACTTATATTTTTTAATTTATTAGCATCATTTTCATCTAAAACCTTGCTTACAATGGTCGTTAAGGGTATACATATATATGAACTACTATTATTCAAAACCCTTTCTAGGACAGGCGCTAAAATCTAAGTAGATAAAGTTTAAATGAATTTTAATTGCGATTTTACGATTTTTGAGAAACGTTGCAAAAGAATGTCGCTTCTAACGGGAAACAATAGATTTCTCAATAATAAGGTAAGGTATTATGTAAATGAAAGCTGACTACATTGTAGCTTCACAATACAGATGTCTACATCAGCACACATTTTCGGGTTCTAATCCCGGCGACAACTGTAATTAATTTAATTTATTTCGCGACTAAAATAATCATCCACTTAGAGTAATTATATACAGCAGAATTGATTACGGTTTCATATTTTAACTATCTGATCTGGACTACAACGGTTTCCTTCGTAACGGAAAATATCCATTTAATTCGTTCATAGGAAACTAACGCTTCAATTGAATGTATTGCAACCATTTCAGTTCAAAGTTTCCCACACGTCACTCACAGAAGGGCACTTCTCGGATATCGAATCGTATACAACACTACGTGCAGTTCTGAACGTATCTTTTGCTCTGGAGATGAGGACAAATACAGATTATTCCTATTCCGAAAGACACGACTTTGTTCATTAGCGGCCAGTCAAACTCCATTTATTCAGTTTTTCATCTTAATAACAATATCTGAGCATAATGAAGAACATAACATGCATTGTATTTTGCTATTACTTTGTGGTTATTCATTATAAATATAATTAAACGAATTTACTTAGTTTATCAACACATAATTTTTGGTAAAAACCAACCGGTTTCGGAAACGACGTTCCATAGTCAGGGTATATATAATTAATACTAATTAAACTTTACAAAATTATGAACAATTATACCTTAGTGTCAAGTGTCCAAATGGGGGTAATTAATGAGGGGTGCGAAAGAAACAGGTGATAGGGTGAAAGGGAACATATTCAAGATAGGACTGTAAGTTAGAAAATTTTGGTTATGAATAAGCAAAAAAATATCTGCATACTACCTATTGGGATTCTAAACTACCTTAATTAGTGCTGAAACTGTCGTTGCTCAAAATCCTATCATCAGAAATATATTTGCTCACTTACTTACTTACTTACCATCTCGCCGTTTCCCTGTGGAGGTAAGCAGAGAGGATAGAGCGCCACACTCTTCTGTACTGACATAAAACTCTCGCCTCATGCACATTCATACATATTCGCTTGCAAGCTCGACGGTTGTTGAGTCTTCTAACGGGACCATCTTTTAGTATCTGATTAATCTGGTCGTGCCACGTCTTCCGCTGTCGCACTCTCTTTTTGGCACCGTCAACACTTGCGTTTTATATATATTTTACCATTCTTTCCTCGTTTATTCGTTCAACATGCCCGAGCGACCCTTTTTTAATTTTATTAGCTTTACATTCATTCCTAATATCTTCATTCTTTACTCTATCATAAATGGATTCGTCACACATACGTCCGAGAAATATCATTTCCACTATATATCAAATAGATTCATTATATGAATTTAAACATATTTATTTCAAACTGTTTTAGAAATAATTTTTAATCTTATTCAAATCTGACGTTGCACATATCGTCTGACATTTGGTTAAACCAAACCGTATTCAAATGTTTAGACAAATTTCTGTTATCTTTGTTAAATTAAGTTAAATCTACAATCTTAATTAAATAAAGTTAAATCTCAAATAAATTTGCTTCCAAAGAAATACTAAGTGTGATTCTTTTAGTTTTCTGAATTTCCTTAATATTTAAAGATACATATTTGTCGTCGTGGCGGATTCAAATTTACAGTGAACAAAATGACGTAGAAACTTACAATTAGAATATAGTACAACGCATAGCTACAAAAATATATTTTTCAATCCTCTTACGCATTCTCTATAGCGGATCGTCTTTGGATTTGGTTGGATAATTTCATCTGTTAATAGCATTTTTATAATACGTCACGACTAAACTGCAAACTGCGCAAAATTACCCAAAGCTGCAGAGAAACGGCGGGAAACAGAGATGAATAGAAGAAAACTCTCGAGGCTAAGACCCGCCAGATGTCGTGAAATTGTAGAGTGATACAATAGTAATTTTTATCAGGAATTAAAGACGTCAATTGAATGGAAATATTTTTGTTCCAAATTTGTTTTAGATTTATCTACTTTTCGTTAGGTCCTAAGGTTTCCGAACTCTGTGTGAGATTACGTAAATTTTTCCATGAAATTATTTATCATTCCATGTCACGGCGTTCGTTTCAGCTCATTGACGTCATGACTGCTCCATATACTGGATCTGATGATTTCTTCAAATATTTTATTCCATTCTTCGGAAAGCTATTTTGTGCCGCTGTCTTCAAGGTGATATATTGTGCTTAGCGCGCACGCAAACCGCTCAAGTACACTGTTACAGCCAAAATCATATTTATAAACGTTCCCAGCAGCTGAAATATAATGCCTTACCTTATTTATATATATAAAATAATGTTAATAATGTAATAAAATAAGGATAATCAGCACGTTGAAAATGCTCCATTTTTTAAACCTCAGATAGTGGAAGCAATGGAATGTAGGTAGGTACCTTCTCTATTGTTTTTAGATTGTTTGAGGTTTGAAAAAATGAACATTTTTATGATATGAAAAAAGGAGAAAAAAAAAGTTCAATTGTTGGTTTGCTGAAAGCGTCTTGTATCGTTGTGCCGTTTTTTAAATATTTATAAAGAGATGTAATTTGTAATTTTAAGCTAATATACGATAAATTACTATCACCAAGTTTCAATGTTTTTAGTTGAGTGTTGATTTCCAGTGAAATTTCCTCACCACAAAGAGTTTCAATGCACACACTATGTACGATTTTCTCGAGATTTATGAAAAAATAAATGTTTTAGTTCTGTTAATATAGGGTAACACCGTACCCCGATTCTGACAAATATTTTAGATATTTTTTTTGTGTACTTATTTGGATTTGTATATGTGAGCGAAATATTAATGATAAATTATACAAGTGACATGTGACGTATTGAAAGTGATTATACAAATAAAAAACATTAATTAATTTTGAGATCAAAGTCGAATGAATACTCGTAAATAGGGTTGTCACCCGTATTTTATTATAAGGTATTGTACGTTATTTCGGGTAATTGTACTTTATGAGAAAAATAAAGTACTCGAAAATACTTTATTTCATGTGATTTGATTTCTCTGGGATTCATTTTACTTATAACATACAAAAAAAAGTTGATCGTAGAAATTTTTGCATAAAACGGAACGAGAGAGTTACCGTGGTCGATGAGGTTATCGATTGTTGCCGAATAGGTTCGATAATTGACGATATACCCTGTGGCGGTCGCCACATAAACGCTCGTTTTTTAATGCAACCTAACCTCAAATGTCAACATAGTCAATGTCATTGTAAAAATTTCTCGTTTGTTTTATGTATGGCGGATTGAGTGTAGTTAAAATACGATTAATCGGTTTAAAAGAGTTTTTTCTGTGATGAATAGCAAATGGCGAGACGAAAGAAACAAAGCGTCTGATAAAAATGAATGACTTATTTACTTTGACTTAAATAAGCCTGATTAAGTCAGTGGTCTCGCAGAAGGATCTGGGTGTTACTATTACCAAGGACTTTAAATGGTGTGAGCACATAGCGAGTGTGGTTAAGAAGGCTAACTCTATTTTGTATTTAGTGAGAAGATCATTCCAACATCTGACAGTACCACTATTCACAACTATTTATAAGACGTATGTGAGGCCTCTCCTCGAATATGCCTCTCAGATCTGGAATCCATATTTTGCTAAAGATATAGTTTTACTGGAAAATGTTCAGAGACGAGCCACAAAATTGCCCTTGGGTCTTAAAAACCTGGAATATGCGGAAAGGCTGAGAGTATTGAAACTGCCCACTCTTCAGGAGCGACGAGCAAGAGGTGACCTCATCGAGACATTCAAGATTCTATCGGGCTACTACAATATTCCTAATATGACAAATATGTTTGCATTTAACACTAATGTGGGCCTTCGAGGACATCACCTGAAGTTGAACAAGTCTCGGTTCTCGTGTAACCCGAGAAAACATGCATTAAGCAATAGAGTGGTCAATATGTGGAACAGTTTGCCTGAGGGCGTTGTGTCTGCAGCCAGTGTCAACCAATTTAAGAATAGGCTGGATATTCAAATGAGAGACAGAAATATGGGCCTATCAGCTTAAGCTGCCTGCCCATTATCAATAATAATAATAATAATAATAATAATATAGACTGCAAACATGCTGTGCAGTTATTTAGTAATGATAATTATTTGTTAAAAGTTGCTAAAAGTAATGAAAATATGTTTTTAAGCAAAATAAAAAAGTAAAATAAATCGTACTTTATTTTGACACGAAGTATTTTTTTTCTACCTTTAATAACCAATGTTCTTTATTTGCACAAAAAAAAAGTTGGCAACCCTACTCGTAAATCGCACGACAGCGACCTTCCCCAGCACGAAGATATCATGCGAATTTATATTTTTTAATCGACACCCTTCCGTCACTTGCGCCTTTTCTACGCACTTTTGTACGATAAGACACGTACGCATCACACAAGTATATATAGAGTGAAATCTACTCAACTTTCGTGGTAAATTGTGAATAAAATTATAATTGTATTAATACATTTTCCCTGGCTAATTACATCTGTACTATCGCAATGGATAACTTAACATACGATATTAAATAAATACAGTGTGTAAGATTAAAAATGATCTTTGACCAATGCATTCTTCTAATCTTCATATGTGGAGTATAAAAGCGAAGACAGCAATTCCAAAAAAAAAATATTTTGAATGCAGTCACCGAGGATTACTAATTCAAAATGTGCTGAATTCTATCCCTTTCAAAAATCCCTGTAAATTTAAAGGCTATATATCTATACCTATAAAACTTAATGTCTGTCTGTATGTCTACAACGTTTCTCTACACCGTTTGTTCGATTCGATTAAAATTTTGCACACTTATGGCTTAGGACCCGGCGGGGAATATAGGTGACCCTATTGTATTACCCCTTCCCTCTCCCCCTGATATATTTTCGATGCAAATCTATACCGTTCGACCGATCGGACTCAAAATTTGGAAACTTATTTTTCAGGACTCGGCGGATAACATTGGTAATATTTTCCCCTTATTATTTTACCCCTTTCCCCTCCCCCGATATATTTTCGATGCAAATCTATACCGTTCGAATCGAACCATTATTTACCCCCACAAATTATTTTCAACTCAATCCTTAACCCGTGCAATAGCTAGTTTCCTATGAAATCTCGAATTCAGTTCATTGTAAATTAATAATCCTCGATGACTGCTTTCAATTATTATTTTTTGATATTTTTGATATGGTCTTCTGGTCTCTGAACACTAAGCTAACTCAAAAGCTACAGTCGACAGTCTGTAAAGTACGGTAGGAATTACTAGAAGAAACAGAAAAAGAAACACTTGAGTTTAAGGACAAAACACAATTTTAATGCTAGTAATAAAGTTTAAATGACAATAAGCGTGGTACAACTACGAGATGATAGGTAATCGATGGATATAGAATAAGAGAAAAAAAAACGTGCTAGAATGCCCAAAATCTAATGGGTACACGAAATTATGGAAGTAGCGAATTTACTAATACGTAGAAAATATTAGTGTTTGTATATCAAAACGAATTAGTAAAAGGCTAAACAAACCTAGCAAATGCACACAGCAAGATTAATAAATAAAAAAATATAAAAAATCTAGAATTTTACATTCAATGTAAGAATAGAATTACTTTCACACGTACGATGAACGCGTATTGGAAAGTACACTAGCAGGCTTCTGTGAGACCGCTCATAATTCATTGATAGCGTTAATTGGTGACAGATGAGTGATGATTGAGTGACGGATGTTGGTGTGCGTGACCCGTGGGATAGCTCAGGGGCTCGCCCGTAAATCAATCAGATATCATGTGACAGTTTGCGCACAGTGCCGGCGCAAAAGTATAACCATTGTCTATTGCTTGAGTGGCTGAAGACTATTTCATTTTTACGTTTCTGAGACGTTAAAACCGATAATTATGATATTTAGTTTCAACCATTTTTTAATCGTGTTAGTGGCGTAATTACTATCTGGGTGGAAAAACTGCAAGAATATAAATATTTATCTTAATAACACAATAAAAATTAATTTGAAATTATCATCTGAGTACATTTCTTCTAGAATTTATCTTATTTCTTCTGAAAAATATACGACAATTATTATAATTTGTGATATATGTTATTTTCATAATTATTTTCATGCTTACGTATACTTTTTTTTTTACTTCTGTTAAGCCAAGTAATGAACTAAAATGCAGTGCAGATTATGTTTTTAGTATTATTTTTAGTCTCACGCCCGCCGCAGAGATGGAGAAAGATGAAAATGGGAAAAAATAATATATTATTTTAGGTAATTAATTTCATTTTCATTTCTTACTGATAACTTTTCACTTTTAGAAACGCAGCTGACTGCAGTCCTTGACTATTGGGAATTTGTATTATGCAGCTTATGTATGTAACTTATGTATGCGCCTTATGTATGCATACTTATGTACACCTACGTAAACGTTATTTTCGATGGCGTTGAACTTAACAGAAATGGAAATCCAGTATGCACAAAAAAAAATTTCAAATTCCAGATGATAATACAGTTTTAAGAGATCTGTAATTTGCTGTGCATTTTAATTACAAATTATGCACTCCTTGCGTTGCCGGCTGCAACGCCGTATGTCTGTCTGATGCATTAAATTCCAAATTTCCTTCACATATTTATATTAATGTTTTGTTAAAGAAATCTCTTATTAATCTTATAATAAACTATTTATAAAATCTTTACCTTAAAATCAACTGCTGAATGACACCAAGAGTAATTATTTTCAAAATACTAATTCAGCTAACTTTAAAGCTCGTAACTATAGAAATAAATCAAATTAAATTCACCGTTTAAAAATATTAATTTACCAGTAATTATTTCTGTCCTTCGTGATTAGATTTTTAGAACTCACCTACTCGTTATGTTTGCATATTAAGCCTAAAATAAATAATTATTTAGCATTCAATAAAGCTATTAATAGTATTATCATTATTTGAATTTAAAAATTGTTCTCTAAAAAATTTCTACACCATGATGGAAAGTCTCTACACGTATAAATTATTTTAAATGTATAGTTTTAGGATATACATAGATAAACTATCTGAATATAAAAAAGATATGTAATACTTGTATGAGAGTCGATAAAACTGCTACACTCAAATTTATCCGTATGAAATTTATTCGCCTTACTCCATATCGTTTATAACGAGACACGCAGTGACATCTATCACATTCCTGCAAACTTCTATTTGTCATTCTCACACACAGAATTTTAGAGGAAACTACCCATATGCCCGTGAAAGGTAACGGTAATTTGGTGGGCAACCGTTGCGTGTTGCGCGCTGATTGCGATCACATTCAAACTGTCTAAAGTTATAATCAATTCATTCCAGCAAGTCATGGACGTTTCGTACATACAGACAACGAAAAAATTATATTTCGATTTTTTGTGACATGGTTTCAGGTAGCGTCCAGAATACATGTATAACAAAAAATAAACAAAATGCAAGCAATGGCCTATGTTATTCAAAATTCATTTTAATTCAAAAAATTCTTTAGCGGGTCTACCGCATTCAAATTATAAATGCTATTGCAATTCCAGTTTTTACATGAATGTATCACTTTTTATTCTTTATAGATGTTTGAAAACAATTAAAACAAATTAGAAGAGTCACTTAGAAAAATATCCTCCAAAAATACGTTTATCGAAAAAATACGTTCGTATTTCCCTGAATATTTCTGTTTGATCTTTTTGATTACATAAGTCATGAAATTTAAATAATGATTTGCGTATTGGTTTAGATAGTTGACTAAGCAATGTTTAATATAGTTTACACATGTCTTATATACAAATTTTTAGAGAATTATGATAAATGATTATCTTTTATGGACGTGCGCTTTATGATATAATAAAATAATCGTTCATTTGCAATTTTAACTGGTTTCAGGCGGATATATGTAAGCCATGGTATCTTCAATGAAAATTTTGTGCATTTGTAAAATAATAATTTTAAAGATTAGGATTTTTAAATTACCACTTAACCCAAGTAAGATAATGATAACACAGTCCGCAAATTAGTACTAGCGATTTTTAAACTGTTAAATGTATTCGATTGTAAAGATATTCCTAATTAAAACTCATGACAGTTACCAATCCTCATTAAAATCGAACACCAACACAGTTATATTTTATCTCATCACCACAAATATCTACATTTCATTGAATGCATTTGGGAAAATTATTTACATATATGATGATATGTGGTGACTCACAAAATGGTGGTAAAGATCGGTACGCTCCTAATTTAAACTCAAATAGTCGATCATGAAACTAAGAATATAAAAAATATAAATTTACAATAAAAATAAAAATATTATAGCAATTGTAAGAATTCAAACTAAGAAGTATAAATAAAGTTAACAGGAATAACAGAGTTATTCAGAATATTCTGAATTGTAAATAAATACTGGTAAAAAAGGAATTTAACAAAAATTGGAAATAATATTTCCTGGCGTATCCTAGTGTAATGCAAGTATTCGGATGAATTTCATTACACACAATAAAGTATATTGCTCTCAAAATTCCGTAAAAAATCAATGTAGATTTTCTCATTAGCGACATCTGTGGGGATTTAGGGGAATGAAAATGGCTTTGTACAGGCCGCATGGAAAAGGCGCTTACAACTCATATATGAAAGCTTTCCACGCAATTTGAACATATATACAACTTCCAAAAAATGAATAAGCATGGTATATTCTATCATGGGTGGAAATGGCGAATGTTACAATTGTGTAAAGTGATCACTTAAGCCAAC
>JADDOH010016590.1:0-46568 GCA_016648135.1 Agrypnia vestita
CAGCACTCATGACGGTTTGGCGCGGACTGAAAATTGTTTCACATAAAATGTGAGAGGCTTTTTTTTTTTGTTCTTCTTGACTTCCTTCTCTCTTCTCTCTTCTTCTTCTCCTCCTTTTTCTCAACCCCCCCCCCCTCCCCCCCACACGCACATACGCTTTTCTTTTGCAATTTTTTTTTGACACTTAGAAAATTTTTCAGTCTCTAAATTCTCACCACTCATGACGGTTTGGCGCTGACTGAAATTTTTTTCACATTCCTACAGTTACTCCCGCCGTTTAACCGCGCTCAACGCATATGTACATATAAATGTATTTATTAAGAGACTCATGGTTACTCCCGCCGTTTACCCGCGATCAAAACATTTATTAAGAGGGTCACAGTTACTACCGCCGTTTACCAGAAGCTTAAACATAGGTATGTAACAATTTATTAAGAGAGCTCCACATTACTCCCGCCGTTTACCCGCGCTCAAGTATGATGTACATATACATATATTTATTAAGGGAGTCACATTTACCCGCCGTGTACCCGCGCTAAAACATATATTACTTATAAATTAAGGAGGTCCAGTTCATGGCTGTACTCCGCCGTTTACCCGCGCTAATACCTAATGTATATGGTAATAACTTTGATAGTTAGGTTTATGTAGGTGGGTAAGGTTAGCAATATTTTTTTTTCGTGCTTTCTAAAAAATTATGAATAGATAGCTAATATATATTATATTAAATTACCAAGTTAAAGGTTGGGTGTTTTTGTTATATATATAATTTATTTTTTTTGGTTGGGTTTGGTTAGGTTATGTTAGGTTAAGTTGGGTTAGGTTAGGTTAGGTTAGGTTAGGTTAGGTTAGGTTAGGTTAGGTTAGGTTAGGTTAGGTTAGGTTAGGTTAGGTTAGGTTAGGTTAGGTTAGGGTAGGTTAGGTTAGGTTAGGTTAGGGTAGGTTAGGTTAGGTTAGGTTAGGTTAGGTTAGGTTAGGTTAGGTTAGGTTAGGTTAGGTTAGGTTAGGTTAGGTTAGGTTAGGTTAGGTTAGGTTAGGTTAGGTTACGTTAGGTTAGGTTAGGTTAGGTTAGGTTAGGTTAGGTTAGGTTAGGTTAGTTAGGTTAGGTTAGGTTAGGTTAGGTTAGGTTAGGTTAGGTTAGGTTAGGTTAGGTTAGGTTAGGTTGGTTAGGTTAGGTTAGGTTAGGTTAGGTTAGGTTAGGTTAGGTTAGGTTGGTTAGGTTAGGTTAGGTTAGGTTAGGTTTGGTTAGGTTAGGTTAGGTTAGGTTAGGTTAGGTTAGGTTAGGTTGGTTAGGTTAGGTTAGGTTAGGTTAGGTTAGGTTAGGTTAGGTCAGGTCAGGTTGGTCAGGTCAGGTTAGGTTTCGTTAGGTTATGTTATTAGATATTTTAATTTTTTATTTCTTTATTTTTAGAAATTATTAATATACAGCACAATATATATTATATCAAATACCAATAAGCAAAAATAAAATATATATATATATATTATATATATATAAATATATATATATATATATATATGTATATGTATACATACATACATATAAACATGCGCCGCGGCCGCCGTGTAAGAGAGAGAAAAAAAATGTGCCGACGATGATGATATTGTTATATAAATGAGCCCTTGCCCGGAATAACGTTGTATCCAACAATTCTTTCATTCCGAGAAAAATTGAAAAAACGAAACCAGTTACAATTTATTACATTTTATATTTTAAATATAACAAATATATAATTCTTAACTAATCTCAATATAAAATAAAGGGAAAAGTCAATTAAATTTGAATCTATTGTAAAAAAACATGCTGAATCAGTGGAAAAACGTTGTATATGAAATTTTCACAAACAACGTTATTCCGCAAAATGGATTTTTTTATTCTGCTTTACTTGATAATGCCTTTTAAAAGCAGCACGTGCTCATCTAACATGAATTCACAAATGTCATCGAGGTCCTTGAGCTTAACAGTCTTATTGCCAGTAGATTGGAATACATTGAAGTTAGTTCCAGGCTCCCTAACTGCATGATTTTTTCCAAACGGTAGCCAATCTTGCCCTCCTTCCACAAATAGTTGGTAGAAAGCTATAGGAGGTCCATGATTCTAATTCTTTGTGGAAGGTTTGAGCTCTGATTGTGATGAGATCATTAGTAGGTAAAGATCTTTTACGGAACGATAAGTCTCTCGTACATACTATTACATATCTCCGTCTGTTTGCTGAATACGGCGTCGGACATTCAATTTCTTAATACACAAGAAGAGATGATTACTTTTTTCATTGTAATTCAGTAACCTGAATACTGATTAAATATTTATCTTGATATTAAAATGGAGAAATCATCCCGGATTTAAACGTTTTTGGCACAAACTCGACCCAGCGAAAAAGAATGAGGAATTAAATAAACTTTTTTACCGGTGTTATATTAAGTTACGATATAAAGAGCACTATAAAGCCAGCATTATTATCAAAAAGCATTTCAAATATCAATATGGATAAATCAATTGAGTAAAATCGGTTAACGTTCGACAAAATAATATTGTCACATATGAAATCACAATATCAATCAGAACTGCCAAATCGTATACAACATGTTCTGGCGGGTCAATTGCAGGTTTGATAATATTTTTTCTGAATAAAAACTTCTTTCCTGCATCCTTCTACTTATTGGCTTTGATATCTTTCCAATTTAAAACATTAGATGTTCATTTTCTCCCTTTATTCATGTGAATTAAACCACGCTCCACGATATTGACGCTCGGCGACGCCATTTTGAGAAACACTATACAACGTTATTCCACAAACCAATAACTTTAAAATGCAGCCAGAAGCCTAAATATTTTTTTCTTGACATTATTTACCTTAATCGATGCATAATAACATACTTAACATAACTCCATCAATAACTCAAAATTGACATTTGTGTTGGATACAACTTTATTCCGGGCAAGGGCTCAATTATTGGGATTCAAGAAGTCATGAAAATGTGTTTCCTTCATCTGCTATGGTATTGGGCATCTATCTGATATTATTTATTGATTCGCTCATGATTTCTTAAAGGATAGCATTGATAGTTCTAATTGACCTAATCTATCTATGGGGCCATCTAGACTTGCAACTAGAAGCGGATACAAAATGAATGATGCGTAATTTAAAAATGATTTAATATTTAAAAGTTTCTTAAAAAAAATATTTAGCCTGTGCTTCCATTTCAATGCCATACTGTTTATTTAAATCTTGCAGATTTCAATTATGCTATACATGTATCATTGATGCTACGGATATTTGGATTCTTCTAATTAGAAACAGTTGGACTCTACAGGATAATTTTGACTTGAACTATTCAGTGAAATAATGTCGGTACAGTAGCCGGCAAACATCTTGAAATTCTATGGCGTAGTGGGGGGAAGTTTGCGCATCTACCTTTCCACCAGCGAGACTCAAATTTCGTCTTCTGCGCATTCCCCCACCACGCCAAATAATTTCAAGAAGTTTGCCGGCAACTGTAACATCTAGGAATAAACTTACAGAAACAAATTAGATGAATCGATTGGAAAGATATACCAAAAAAATCTATCTTTTGAACAGTATTTGGTTATATATACTAACCTGGAACTTTACTAATCTGGGTATTTGTGATTACCAACAAAATTTGTTTATGTTAAAAAATATATTAATGAAATTGAAAAAAATTCACATACAATAGAAATAAAATAAACATCCAGAGAAAAACGTATGTTTCAAATTTGTCGAATAGAGTTTTCTTTCACCGGAAATATATTGAATTTTGTTGTAACCATCAAGTACACTAATTTTTGAATAGATTTTTGTATAATATCTTAATATTTCCTTGTTTTTAGATTTTATATTATAACCATTATTTTAAATGTAATTGTGACTGATTATGTGATTTGTTGTATATACAATTGTAACAATAAAATGTATTTATTATTATAATTTGACTAGGAATCTGGTAGGTTTAGAAATTTTTTTAATTAGAAATTAAACTCCTAACACTCGGTAACCAAAAGTTATGGTACACCACTTTTGCTTCGGCTACATTCATACATCTTCTCATGCACGCTCTACGCATTAGTTGTTGAGGTTTTTAATAGAGCCATCCTCCAATATTTGCAATTTATCTGATTGTGCCAGTTCCTTCGCGGGTGCCCTCTATTTTTGCTCTCCGTTTTCCGCAGTCTCTCTTCTTTCGATATCGTTCTCAGCCCTGCTGTCTCTACTATACATACTTTCCAAATAAACCAACTCGTTCACCTGTTCTAAGCTTTCATTGTTTACAATTACATCACACTTAGTCACTCTTACGTCTCTTTCGAACACCATCACTTTCGATTTGCTGACATTCATCTGAAGTTCACTCTCCATGCATATATATCGGATATCCTGGATACCAGGCACTGCAGTTCAGCTTTATTATTAGCCACTGCATCGTTTGCGTAATAGTAAGCGGAATATGTTGAGCCCGTCCATTTTTGCTCCTACTTCTAGTTCCTTCAGTTCTTTCATACAATTATCCATGTGTAGGTTAAAAAGCCAGGGTGACATTATACATCCCTCTTTGACATCTTTTGTAACACAAACCTTGATGTGAATGCCCCATTAATTCTCAAGCAAGTACTACTTCCCATCGTACAGGGATGCAATTGCCTGTATGAGCTTACTCCTCACCCCATATTCAGACAATTCTTTCCATAATGTTCGTCTTATCACTTTGTCATACTAAAAATGTTCTCAGGTTTTCACGGCCATTCATATCTTCTGTGTGTAGTTTTCTGGGATACTCTGCCATGTATATATGACCTCTGCGGCGGATCCCATTGCAGGGTCCATCATCAAGGCTGATGTGATGAATGTGTGAAGATGTTAAGGTTAAATATTGGCTTGCAATATCGAACCTAAGTCAGGGAGTGTCCTAGTTTGCGTTATGTTAAGTACCGTCTTGCATTACCGTGTCAAGTACGGTGCGTTTATGTTAATGTATTGTGTGGTGGTATTGTGTTGGAGTTTTTGTGGTATTATGTTACCATTCCATCTGTAATATATGATACATAATTTTGTGGCATTATGTCTCTGTTCCATCTATAAATATAATCTGTACCGGATAAATATCTCTTGATTGATTGATTGATTGGATTGATTGATTCTGCAGATCAGATCCACAAAGTCACAAAAAAGTTTTTGATTAATTGTCAAAAACTTTTCCGTCATCTGGTGCTGTGAGAAAATCTGATCCATGCATCCTCTTCCACTCATGAATGCTCCTTGTATATTGCACACTTTTTCTTTCGTTGTCATCCTCATTCTTTCTATCAAAATTCTTGCATACAGTTTTTCAATAGATCTCAATAGACTAATGTCCCGGACTACGCAGATCTTTTCCTTTGTACAGAGTCATGATGACCATCCTTTTCAAATCCATTGGAGTGTGATTCTCCTTTAAACATAGATTGAAGAGTCTATGAAGTCACATGAGAATTACTGGGCCACCACCCTTAATGTACTCAACAGCAACATTATCAATACAACCCACAGCCTTGCAATTCTTCGTGTGCTTCATGGGCCTTTTAATTTCTTCAACAGTTATCTCATTCACACTGCCATCATCGTTTATAAATCCATTGAATACCTCTAAACAATCCTCACATTCCCGTTGCTTTCGTACTTTCTTCAAAAATTCTTCAAAAAATTCATTCCATCTATATTTTATTTCATTTTCATTCCTGGCGTCTTTCAATTCTTTGTCAATGTCTCTTGGTTTTGAGTCAATTTTAATACTTTGTCTTTCCTCAAACGCTCCTTTCTTTCTTTTATGCCGCGTTTTGCCACTCTTACATACAACACATAAGTTCTTTGCTGGCATCTACCCACGTGTGTCTCCATTCTTCATTGCCAAGAGATTATTTTTCTTCTCATTTAAAAGTTCTAAATATAGTTTTGTAGCAGGCGCATGGGGAACATTGAAGCATGACTTTTTTGTAAATGTATATAATGGAAAAAAATAGAAATCAAATATTTATGCTACAGATTTTTACGATATATCATAATATGAATACTATGATAACTTTTGTGATAGAAATATTACAAAATATATGTTGTATTCCGAATTTTTTTCCAAATAATTGGTTACGTAAGTCATGCTGCGATGTTCCCACTGCACGCCCCTGTTTTATTCTTATGTATTTCACATTACTTTATTTGACTGACATCTGTAATCTATAATCATACAAATGTGCGTCAAAAGTCAGTATGTTGTAATCCAAATGGTACATATGTATGTACATATCTATATATGTAATTGAATTTTAATAAATCAAGTTTGTCATAAAATTTACATAAACATATGTTTTAACTATAAGAAAACTATTTTTCTGCCAGTTTACATTGTACAGTTTACAACATACATGTATGCAACTGCACTAGTTGAACTTAAAATTATATGAACCCTATTGGAATAAATTTTGAGATACAGTGTACCTAATTTAATTTATTCGTAGATTGTTTAATTAATTCTCCCTAACTATTTTTTAGATTATAATACAATACAGTAAAACCTCGATATAACGGATCTCTATTTAACGGACTTCGGATATAACGGACAAAAAATCCGGTCAAATGTAAAAAAATTAAAAACTTTCCACTAATGTTATACACGCTTAAATTCAAGTTTTGCCGCATGTAAAAAATAATCACGTCATACGTCTAGCACTAGAATTTGAGATATAATGCAGTCTTGCTCGTAGACCGCACCTAGCAGGAGAGATGGTATATTAGGGGATTCCCTGATGTAATAACGCATAGGTTTCTGCGGGTTTCTTATGGGTGTTTGCCACGCTGGCCGAGGATTCACGCAACTCTACAGCAGTTTGACTTGTTTACTCGAAGTGAATGAACGCATTTAGTGTACTCCAGTAAATAAATTTGAATTTTCGCAACCCTGCCCTTTAACGGAAAAGACAAACGGAAAAGAATCAATCTAAAGATCAATCAAAATCTAGAAATTATACAAAAGTTGGAGTCTGGAATGTCTGCGTCTCGTATATGTGAACAATATGGCAAAAAACAGCAAACTTCAAAAGTGCAAACAAAACTGGATTCCTTTTTCAAAGCAGGATTACCGAAAGCAAGCGCGTCGATATCAAACAGCAACGTCATTCCACAATGAATGTCCGAAGACAATTAAATAAATTTTGTTTGTGTTTTGTATTTTTTATTTATATCTAAATACAGAGTGCATATTTTCAAAGAAAAGTTTTTTGATTTATTTTAAACCTATTTTTATATAACGGACTTTCGGCTTTAACGGACACCCCGTCCCCCCAATTAGTCCGTTATATCGAGGTTTTACTGTATTTCCATCATTGTATCAGTTTTGTATTGGAAAAGTCTATCATTATTACTAAATCAAAGCCTTCATAATATTATGTAAGTACATAAAAAATGACAAAACAATAACTTGATTCTCCAAACTTACTTTAAAAAACATATTATGTACTATAAACTTTGTTGGCCTCTTTTTGAACTAAAAATTCGATCTTTTTATCTCAGTGTGCAAGTAGACTAGCTAGATGCGTATATTCAAATATATCTGACCAGTCCATAAACAACATGTTACTAATTCCAATAAGAATAATTTCGCTGTTTGTCCGTAACTTTCTGTAACGTCCGCTACTATTTTAAAACATTTTTTTCTTAATTTTTTTTTTCGAGAACCACAAAGGATCCATGGAGATAAGGTCCAATGACAAGAATCCCACAAACTTTTGGTCCAACGACAAAAGATCCACGGAAATTTGGTCCAAATACAAAATGTCCACGACAAAAATCCTATGTGACAAAATTCTTATGTTATTATCCCAATTATAATAATTTCGTTGTCCGTCTTTTCCTAACTGCCTGTAACGTCCATAACTTCTTTTTTAAAAACTTCTTTTAGTTTTTTTATTAATCAATAAATACTTATACTTTAGGAACCGACATGTAACATACGTCATTTTTGATAGGTTACAGCTAGTAGATCATATAAATATGTAAGTTTTAATACAAATCATAAATATATAAAATATGTATTTTTTGATCTATGGTTCAATTAATTTGTTTAAATTTTTCATTTCTTTCATTCATTTTTAATCTTAAATACATATACATCCGTATTCTGAAAATAGCAATGTCTGGATCTTTAAGATCTTTATCCCAACAC
The DNA here is from genome assembly GCA_016648135.1 of Agrypnia vestita. NCBI lineage: Eukaryota > Metazoa > Arthropoda > Insecta > Trichoptera > Phryganeidae > Agrypnia > Agrypnia vestita. The sequence goes on from JADDOH010016590.1 coordinate 8,212, forward strand.
TTAATAGACGATAATAAAAATTAAAAATGTCCAGAGCGGATTTTGGAATTCTACGGCACAAATACACTGTATTAAGAGATGATATAAGAAAGATTGTTTCTTACAAACGTATTCATTTCTTCATCCACAGTGTCCTGATGAAATATTCGGCGTTACCGCGTATTCAAATCTTCCCATCTTGACATTTGACAGTTATGTCTGGATCTTTAAGATCTTTATCCCAACACTTAATAGACGATAATAAAAATTATAAATAAACGAGACATAGCTTTACGTCGGTGTTTGTTTCTGTAAGTTTCTACGTAATATAGATATAGAGGGAGGGAGAAATATGTAAATTGTTATCTGTCAAATTTTAAGATGGGAAGATTTGAATATGCGGTAACGCCGAATATTTCATCAGGACGCTGTGGATGAAGAAATGAATACGTTTGTAAGAAACAATCTTTCTTATATCATCTTTTAATACAGTGTATTTGCGCCGTAGAATTCCAAAATCCGCTCTGGACATTTTTAATTTTTATTATCGTCTATTAAGTGTTGGGATAAAGATCTTAAAGATCCAGGCATTGTTATTTTCAGAATCGGGCCGATTATGTGTTATGTAGCTTGTGTACTTAAGTGTTAAATTTATTTTCAGCTATAAATTTTGAATCACAAATTTCAAACAGTGTATGGATATTGTCTTATATTGTAATCATGATATTAAGAGAATCCAGTAATATAATTTCACAAAATTAATATTGAAAACAATTAGATGTGCCAGAGTTCTGTGTTTTCTCTTTTTTAGCTCTTCACTCTATAAACATCTCTTCTTCAGTTCTTTTACACAGCATCCATCTGCCTGGTGAATTAAGTTTATCCTTAAACACATATTATTGATTTTTTTTTCAATTGATTGAGCAACATTTTAAATTGAAATTTTTAGAAATATTGATTATTTTATTTATATATATCTACTTTTATATTAGTATTTCACCTACATGTTTCGGAAATACCTTTCCATCGTCAGGGTGTTATATAATTATTATTTTTTTAATATATTATTGAAGTTATCTTCACATGTAGCGTGCACATTGTAGTGGGAATGTGTGTAACAGGAAGCAGCATGTAGCGAAAATGCGATACCACAAAATGCACTTGAAATTAGTGTACCAGTAATATCTGAATATGATAATTTCATTCGATTTCACGGCTAAAAAAAATTACACAGCCGTAAAAGACTCGAACTAGGACGAGCGGACGGCAACACAGCAATTATATGACGTAGACACATTTGAAAATGAATACACTATACTACACATTCTAAGAGCATGGTTTAACTAAGATGTAAATGATTAATCTATGCCTCCTCCGTGATTTTTCACGGGTGTATGGCTAGCAAATATATACTCAACCATCTCGAATTGAGTACCAATCATAAAGATGCTCAATTTAAAAGCTGACAAATGATTAGTTATTGAATCGAATATTAGTACTGTTTAATGAATTAATATTTTAGGTGTGTATTAAGATTTCATATTATTATTGATGTTTTTGCAAATGCGACATAATTGTCAGATATTCAGAATATTTTGAGTTTGTCCAAAGTTTTCAGAACACAGTACTGGATTTTTGTCACAGGGACATTAATCAAGATATATTATAAAAAATTCCAATCATAAAAAATAGATATCTCATTAGTAATATCTATGGTTATTTAAGAGGAATAAAAAAGCTTTGGATGCCGGTCATGCTAAGGATTATTACGACACATATACGAAACAGGTTGTAAAATTTAAATATATGCAACTTCCAAAAATTTGATAATCGTGGTATTCTATCATGGGAGGAAATGGTGAACGTTACGTTGTGTAAAGTGATCACTTAAGCCAGTCGTATGATAGGTCGTAAGCCATATGAACACCCAAAGACTTCCATACCTATTTTCCTATAAAAAAACTATAATTTCGTCTCCGTGAGACATCTATAATTTCCTTCCAGCGGGCTCACTCGTTTAACCACTTAGTCGAAAGCATCGAGCTCCGAGCTAGTCGAGGGTCAATGTCTCTCTAAACTATAGGCTAAAAAAAACGGTGCTTAGAAGTTTTTGTTATTCATTAATATTTGGAAATTTCCGTTGAGCGTTAATTTTATGACACGCGCCTTAAAGTGTAAGTAAATTAAATAAACTACTTTTTTCTATTTATTTCTCATTTATATTGTTTCTTTTATAGCTAAATGTATTTTGTTTTGTTTTAAACATGTTCCATTATGGAGATGATGAGACTTACTTTCTCTGAAGTGACAGTGAGTTTTCGGAAGAAGAAATCGAGCAACAAGCTTAAGAAAGTGCTACCGAACAAGAAAACATTTCAGACGAATCTGAAACAACAAAAACAAAAAATAAATCTACATAATGGCGAAAGACAACATACCGTGTTTCTGGAAAAACCAAGGGGATAAACATAGTCAAAGTACCCACTGGCAAAAATCTCTTGGTATTGAAAATGAACTAAATGCATTCTTTCAAATTATCAATATATCTATGATTGACGATGTTTTCAGATACACAGATATGTATATCAATAGCTGTGAGTTGACACAATAGCTGTGAGTTGACAATCAATATTCTAGAGACTGGGATTGTACAATATTAACATATTTAGAGTGTTGTTTCGTTTTTTGTTTAAAAGTCAAATATATATTTTTTGAAGTACTGTCATTTATCATTTTTCATAACCTTACAGCAATTCCCTACCTAAAATTTACGACATTCGCCCGCTCAAACGAAATTAATCAGGCGCGCCCGCTGGAAGGTTAAATCTTGTCAGACTTTCATTTTCAAAATGAAAAACACATTCATTCATATGACATTTAATGCGGCTGTCAAAGCTGTCTAGTTTTGAAACTTTTGAACATGGAACCGTTTTAGGTCGAAAATTGATAAAACATGAAGGTGGGTAAGCACTTGGACTTTTTTTAAAAATGCACTTTTCAAAAATATGTTTTTTGATTCGTCACATCGTATGTCTGCGATGCTGCGGCAATAAATGTTTGGATCATCGTGAGACGTCAATAATTTGACTACATTAAAGTGTTATCAATCATCTCATTATTGTATTAATATACTTTATGTAAATATCAATTATCATCCCAAGATGATAATTGATATTTAATGATGAGTCTTTTGAAATGTGCATGGTAGGTATAATTTTATTTCAAAACTCAAAATAAAATTGTCCAGCACATTGTAATACATAATCGTGACTAACTCATTTCTTCAAAACACTCAGTAACATGAATAATTTACAAGCGACATAATACAATAACAATAAATGAAAGGCCAATTACAAGTTGTTCCTTAGAGTAAGATGTTTGTGGACATTATTAGTTTTAAGATTTATAATATAATTGTAGTATGCATCGTCATTTGTTAATTGTGATTTTATGAGATTTTTTAAACTTAGTGCGTAAACGTTGGAAGCTATTTATGATGCTATATGTATGTGTGTATAATAAATATCTATTGAATATCTATTGAAATAGCTATTGAAGAACTGGCAGACATAAGGATAACAATATTTCGGTAAGTAATTAAAAGTCAAAGCACTGGCATTTCTTTGACTTTCATTTTAGGTGTTAACACCAAACCTTGTTACGACGATCATATTATTTAAGTATCATATTATTTAGTTTAGATATGTTCATTCACAAATAATTCACCTCTAACCAGTAATATCAACATCTTGGAAAATAAATACCATAAATAAAAAATCAAAAGGCTCGGCACAGACTTTTTTTTTGCTATGGAATTGTAGAAATGCACTATTCCCCTTGCTTAAAATGTTTTTAAAAACTCCATATTAGATTTCAAATTTAACGACTTAAAAGAGGCAAGGAAGTATATAATTTTGGTGTAACAGATCCACTGAATGAATGGGTCTTACCCATGATTAATAGTATGCCTACAAAAAGCAATGATAAACTTTTCTCAGATTTCTACAGCCATTTAGAATCACCTTTAGTCAATATTTCAGATTTGATATGTTATATCTGTATCAAATTTAATTCACTGCAATGGCAGTCCATTTTAAAAAATAAGTTTATAAAACATTGAACCTATAATACCTATATAATTTCATTATAAACTTAGTTATTGTCATGATGGACTTTTTATATTTTTAAGTTATATTACACTTTTATCATCCAATTTTGTGCATGTTTTAAAAGCAAATTTCCTGGTATACTTATAAATGATTTGTAAGCCAATTTTTAAATCTTAAAATGTAAAAATATTTTTATATACGCTTTTTTGGCAGAGTAATAAAAGTCAATATATGAATGTAAATAAAATATATTTATGCATTATTTGTAAGTACCATTGTGTTGACCGTAATATGATTTTGAAAATCACAAACCTCATCTTTAAAATGTATGTCATTATATTTTTATATATTTTTTTAGTTGCGTCCATGCATTTTTTTCATAGACATAAATAAGTACGTTTATAATTTTTTTTTATTTAATAACTTTCTGAAGCTCGCTTAAGTACTTAACTATCCGATGCTTATCCGGCTTATCGACAAATATCAATATTACCGATGGCAACACTGTAGCTGTCGTCTATGGTTTTTTTCCCACTCTTTCTGTTGTCATTTTGAGGTGTCCGGCAAATTTTCTCTCTGCGCTCTAATGTTTAGTTTTGTACCGTGAATAGTTATTGTTTTGTTCAAAATGTTTCAACCACCGATGAAAACTCACTATTTAAATGACTTTTTAACTAGTATGTCATTGCCACACACGTCGACGTCTAGTCACGATTCGCAAATGACACCCGCCATGTCTTCTACTATAATGAACCTACGGGAAAAGGAAAAATACATCGAAGATTTCGATTTTCCCTTCTGCGACGAGTCCAGCAAGTACGAAAAAGTAGCCAAGATAGGGCAGGGCACTTTCGGAGAAGTTTTCAAAGCCCGCGAGAAGAACAGCAATAAGAAATTCGTCGCCATGAAGAAAGTCCTCATGGACAATGAAAAGGAAGGATTTCCTATCACCGCTTTGAGAGAAATTCGTATTTTGCAGCTCCTGAAACACGAAAATGTTGTAAACTTGATAGAAATTTGTCGCACTAAGGCTACTGCCCACAACAAGTTCCGATCAACATTTTATTTGGTATTCGACTTTTGCGAACACGATTTGGCCGGCTTATTGTCAAATGTCAATGTCAAATTCAATTTGGGGGAAATTAAAAAAGTGATGCAGCAGATGTTGAACGGGCTTTACTACATCCACAATAATAAAGTCTTGCACCGAGATATGAAGGCTGCCAATGTTTTAATCACCAAGAATGGCATTTTGAAGCTGGCAGACTTTGGACTCGCCAGAGCCTTTAGTGTGGCTAAAACAGGATCAGCAAATAGATACACGAATCGCGTGGTCACATTGTGGTACAGGTATGTTTCCAGCTTGAATTTTTGTAATTAAATGTTGATTTCACTTTATTAGTGAAGTTCAGATCCAAAAGAAAACATTATTCCGTGATAGGTTGTTTTCGAAGACAGAAAGGTGGCATGTTTACATTGGTTTGAATCTTTACATATAATGGTTGCTGGACTTGGTTTATCAACGAGTGAGTTAATCCTGCCGTGAAATATATTAGTTGCATTCAAATATTTTATATTGCATAACAATAACCGATCCTAAGTCTCGGGTATCCTGAACAACAAATAGCCATCCTGTTCCACTGTACGTTTTCTTACCTAAAAATGAATTTTTAAATACCAAAAATTCATCCTTTGTTTAGGCTAGATTGTCAAAAAAAAGGTACTTTATGCACTGATACCTCAGACATAACCTCTTAAAAATGATTAGAACATAATTAGGTATCTACGCCTGCCTAAGTGATTTTCTGGCATCATTTTAAGTTGTGACATTGTTTATTTCCAATGATAAGCATATTATTCTGATACACATATTTTTTTTAATACATCTGACACTAGATTTTATTTTAAGCTTAGCAATAGATAGGTGTTTTTTGTTTCTTTTACCGAGGAGGATAATATGCCCACGGGCCGCACGAAATTACCCACAACTACACATTGTGTGCATACATATATGTGGGTACAAATATACGACTTTTGTCAGTGTAACGGGTTAATATTGTTTGGATGGATGCTCACACTATAACCAGTGGTGAAATGGTGCTCGCGTTTTGGGCAACATTTTATTGCCAGATTTTGAAATTTAGGAATTGTTAAAAGATGTATTAAAACAATAAATTGTTATTTTTCAGAAGCCTACTGAATATATTGTCGCTTAAAAGCAACACCGCGTAAGTCCGAATTTGCCAGTTTCGAGATTTGAATTCCATTCGGCAGGTAAATAAAATAGTCCTGCACACGTTTTTTTTGTGGAAAATTATCACAGGACGTCATCATCCTGTTTCAACCTGAAACGTGCTTGAATGTCTCCGAAACAGAAAGATGATGTGTCGTAATTATTGATTGAATAAAATTTTTTTCTGAAAAAAAAAAAAGTTTTATATTAGTAGTTGAAGTGCCTTATTCTTGTGAGTGGGAAATATAATATAATAGTAGGGAGTTGAACAGAATAGAGACTACAAATACATGTGAAATATCAGGAAAACTAAAATTGATGAATAAAATAAATGATCTATTTGTTTGTCGCGATCACAGAGTAAAAATCATGCAAAGATGAACTAAACCCCCTTTTTAAAAGAGGGGATTGGGACAGCGGAAGTATCACCCCCTCGCATATATAATGCAGCTAAAGTACACATTTTTGCATAATTAAAGCCCTAGTAAACAAAACATATTATTTACAATACTTTTCTTTTTTTATAATTCCAAACTGAAGCTATTCAAGTAAAAATGTCTTTTTGTAATAAAGTGTGACTTATTTACTAAGACATTATTTAGTGATTATATATAAATAGATTACTTGTCTAAGACCACTAATGAGTTTAATACTACACAACTAGTTTCGATAACTACCGATGTTGTCATCAACGGGTGATGATATAAACTAAAATAGTTTATATCATATATCATATAAAATAAAAAATAGTTTATATCATCACCCGTTGATGACAACATAGGTAGTTGTCGAAACTAGTTGTGTACTATTAAACTCATTAGTGGTCTTAGACAAGTAATCTATTTATATATAATTATAATGTCATTCCACAAAGTTAACGCCAATTCAATAAATAATATTATTTAGTGATTATTTAGTTTGATTTTTTTACAATTGTTTGGAAATTTACAAGCTCGTAGTATTTTTTTTAAACAAGTCAAACATAGTGAAGGAACCAGATCACGTACCAAGAAACATATGTTAATTAATGTTTTTTTATGGTCTGTGGTACAATACTTTATATTGGAGCTAACAGGGGCATACAGTGAGAGCAAGAAGCGTGACTTTTATTTAAATATATTTGGAAAAAAAACGAAATTAAATATTTATCTGGCAGGATATTATGAAATATTAAAAGTTGAATAATATGTTAATTATTGTGATAGAAATATTATAAGATATATCTCTTATTTCGGTTTCTTTTCAAATATATGCTTGGGAAAAAGTCATGCTTCTTGTTTTCACTGCACGTCCCTGAGGGCTAGATATGTCGAGTTGTTGTGTGTTAGCGTTGTGTATTATCTATGCGCTCCCTCGTATATACATGATGCGGGCTTGGAGCAGGTTAGATTAGATTTTATATAATTCAATGGTTTTTGCACTACAAATAATAAAAAATAATCTACAAATATTGCGCGCATCCAAGGATGAGAGTTTAATCTCTTATCTCTGAGATTTGTCAGTCAAGTCGGTATGCACTGATATTTATATAAGGAATAAAACTGTACTGGCACTAATATAAATATTACTTTTTGAAAAATTGTCTCAAAAACTTATAACGTACATCAATACATGTTGGAAAGCTCTACAATTCACTAATTGATTTATCACACTATTCCTGATTTTATTAAAAAATAGTTTTGGTAAAAGATTATCATAAAGGCGCATGTGCACATATGAGAATTCTCTGAGAGACTCTTTTGGAAAGTCGCATAAAGGGCATTGCATAATTGAGTGCGAAGCAGGCTGCTACTTGTTATATTCATATGGAGAGATACATACTGACCTTCACTTACAAATCTCATGAAACAAGAGATCAAAGTCTCATCAGTGTGCATTAACCAAAATTTCCATGCGGAATTGCTTTAGGCCCGGTTGCGCCATCAGAAGTAAGAGTTAAGAAAAAAGCATAGATTTTTGCGTTCTCCACCAATGAAAACACTCGTTTTCGTAAAAATCTATGATTTTTGCTTAACTCTTACTCTTCTGATGGCGCAACCGGGCCTAAGTTTCTAATTGCGATGACTACAAATATTTTCACTGATAAATGTCTGCTATAATTGTTAGAACTAAGCGATTTTGGCGACTTGATTTATTATAAGCTAATAATAAATTATATAATTTATTCATAGTCAAGTTATTGTAATTTAATACTGCGCAATCGTTGATAATGTCATGTATCTACTGCTATTTAATTATTATCTGTATTATAATTGCGCTACTTTTTTGTTATTTTCAAACTATGTAATTCCAAAGAGTTGACTGCGTTTGCTTGCATATTTGACTTATGTACATTAAGCTATAATTGTATTTCTTTGACTTTGTTGGCAACTATTTACTAAATAAATTATTTCTTGTAACCATTTACTATATAGAAACAGTTATATTTTATAGATCATGATGTCAAAATTTTTGTGTCATGCTAAACTGAATTGATGTATGTACCTACATATAAAATTAATATTTGTTAATTAATAATTAAAAATTTGTTAGTTGATAATACCTCGGCGGGACTGCTGATAAGGTTGCTAGTGGTTTTTATAGTTTTTTTTTTCAAACTGGCACTATGTGTAACTTGGAAATGATTTCTAGGCATAGACAGACACGGAAAAATAAAATGTTCTTTCGAAGAAACTGACATTAATTTGTCAATATGTGTGTTGACAAATTAACCGTCTGTTAATTTGCGCACTGTGGGGAGCGCAGTGTGTGGTGCACAGAGGGACCTTCGGAGGATTGTCAATATTACTCATTATAGACATACCACTATAACTTGGCGTGCGAGGGAGGGCGTCCCTGTAGCCGAAGAAGTTGTCAGGGTGTAAATTTATTACAATAATGTACAAAATGTCCGGTGACCGGTGTCGTATTAAATACAGAAATTTGGTCGGGCAGCACTAAAGAAACCATGCAATAATGGCGGCCGTTCTATCTGTCAAACTGTCAGACGGTAATATCGGTCCATTATTCGCTTTTTCAGCTTCGCAAAACTTTAATACTTCATTGGCAATTGTTCTTGCACCATCCCGGACTGTTTAGGATGTTTTGGACATAATAATTCAGTGTATATTGGTAATGAAGATGTAACAGCTCCCAACCAAATACAAAATTGAACTAAATGACAGGGCGAGGGGTTACCGCCGGGTGCGGGTGGGGCGGGTTTTAGTTCCAAATTCGCCGCACGCCGGCATCGACTTTAGCATCATTGTGCATTGTGCTAATCAGGAGAATGTGTGTTTCTGCTTTTGGAACATGCAAAACTAAAACCATGTTATCGCGAAAACAAAACATATTTGACTTCACATTTCGATCACGCAATATGTTGAATTCAGGAGGAGTTTCTTTCTTGCTTTTCCGAATTGTTCCAACCATTGTTAGACCTTTCTGAAGCAATGCTTCAGCTAAAGGTATACTGGAGTACCAATTGTCAGTTGTGACGTTGCGACCAGTATTGAAAATGGGTTCGCGTAATCTTCGAACAACAGTCAATCCAGAATTGTCAAGATTGTATGGGCCTGGCTGATTTCCGGGATAAATTTCCATATTAAATGTGTAAAACATTTTAGCTTCACAAAGAGCTTGAATTTTGATATCGTATGGATTGGGCTTGTTTGGATATATACATTTGAATGATACAGAAAAAAAATTCTATCAATTTATATATGTGCAGCTGGTTTTGTTGATATTGAACCAGATAACGCAGATCTTCCAGAACATATGGTGTATTGACTATTTCATCACTTTGTTTTATAGGAGTATTCTTGTAGGCATGCCCTTCTAATACTTTTATGTGCATTGTTGATTTGATAAGCTTGTTGATAGATTTCTTAAATGTTATCTATATATATTTTGCACTGAGCGAGTCTTGCATCACACGCTTACGCTTACGCTGTATCTTTTTAAATATACTAGCATTTATACTCTTAAATTTCAGTATTTCCGAGTAAAAGATTACAAATTGAAAAAAAAAAAAAAAAATGACTAAAGCCTGCGCAAATGTGTTAATTTTTAAGTTTATTTAATATTTATGGAATTACCTTTAAAAATATAACAAAATAAAATAAATTTAAATAACCTTTACTGTAGTATCTTTCTTCAGGAATAATTTTAAAAAATATATAAAATTACTCTGAACGATCACTTTCTTCTTTTTCTAGATATAATATTTCCTGAAATATTCTCTCGTTTAGGGCATTAAATAATAAATATAAATTCTCTGTCATTTTATTGCTAGCCGCAAATGCTGAAAATTTGACCCGCAATGTCATTAGATTTCATATTATTTCATTGGCTCCTCAATAAACTTTTGACATTTCACAATCACCCTCGCAACCACTGACTGTAGAATCAATTTCATCCGTTCTTCTCCCCCACTAGCTCCATGATACCTGGATGCGACCCCCTTCCCCTCGCTCCTTGCGCTGTTACGTAAATAGACGATCCAAGTGCCGATCCTTACAACATGTATTGGCAACCAAACGGGGAAAATCCAATTCCTCATTATCACCTTTTCGTATTGGCAACCAAACGGGGAAAATCCAATTCCTCATTATCACCTTTTCATGTTCTTGCTCGAAAGGGTCAGCGTTCGTACACAGTTTATCTCATAATTTTTTTTATCTATTTACGTATGGTTTTGATTACATCATGAACTGTTTTTCTTACGCAAAATTTGTAATAACGGCAATTTAATGCGGATTTGTCATAGCGACAAATATTATGATGACCGTACTAAAATATCATATTTATCTGTTAACATAATATTTTGCTTCTCCAGTGTATGTATTCTATCCTCTTTGAGCCCACGGTATCATATATGGAGTTTATGTTGAAAATATATTTACTGGTTATGTTGTCTAACGCAAGCTCAGGTTATCTGGTCAAATAAGAAATGGTTAAATAGACAGCACACAATTTGACCTCGACAAACAAATTTTGAATGAGCTATTGACAAATGAACATTGTATATCCGAGTATCATATGTGATACAGTGGGCCCAAAGAGGCTATGGCGATTTTGTTTAGTTTTTGGACTAATACTGGGTAATATATCAGTGCTTTGTTATGTGTTACGTCTTCCAGTTATGTTGTTTTGCAAATTTATATACAGGATGTCTCATAGCTAGTAACAAAAAAAAATTTAGGTTGATTCCTGGCTTAACTTGTTGAGGGCCAAAAAAATTCCAAAGCAACATATAGGCAAGGGCCGGAAATTTTCTGAATTTTTTTGTGATTTTTTTTTTAAGAAAAAACCATGAAAACATGCGTATATTAAAAAAAAACACACACACTTTCTTATTATTTTATCGCAAGTGTCGAAATGCAATGATTTTTTTATCATTTAAGTAAAAAAAATAATCTTTTTTTGAATTTCGATAATGTTGCCAGCGCAACATTTTCTGAAAAATAATAATAATTTTTTATTTGTTTATTAGAGATTATACACTACTATTAATAATGATAATCTTCTGTGTGGTATATTTTGTTGCACGGCACGGCACACGACGGGACATCGCACTCATAACACATAAATATGATACACTTTCACACACACACATATTTCAAATAAACGCAACAAAATTGCGTGTATTTTTATTAATAAATCACTATTAGTATTCAATTGAATCATAAACCAACAAAAACTGACAAATATCGCAAAACATATCGTATATATTTGTATATACGTGTACAAATAAATCGAAAAAAATAAATCGTATTTCCCGCGCACATTGCGCGTGACCTTGACGATGGAATATTTGAATTTCGATTGCACAACACGCGATCGGGGCGCCATCTATACATCTATAACAATTCTATACGATTTTGACGGCAGAAAAACTTCTGTTTTGATTGTTGATTTAAAATATAATCCGTGATGTTTTTGAGTTGAAAATGGAATCGACAGGTCACAACAGGATTTCTCTATTGGGAAAAAATGTTGTTTTTCAAATTCAATACGCGGCCGTCGATAAATAATTTATTTTGTGCTCGTTGCATATATGCGACGCGGCCCCTGGGGACAGTCACGCTCCGTCGCATATATGCGACGCGGCCCCAGGCTCATTAATAATGAGTCAAAAATGTTCAAGCAACCGTAATCTAATATCAATAGTTATGGACATAAGGAATATCCAAGTTTGCAATTTATTTCTATATTTCTGCAAAAAATTAAATTATCACTACACCAGCTTATATCGATTATATATCGAAAAAATCATTTGCTTCAATACTACTCAAATAAAATGAATCCACCTGTAAAGTTTTTGTGACTAACTTTGAGACACCCTGTATTAGAATGGTGTTCTTCTTGCAGACTGATGAAATTTATTTGTATAGGCGTTGCTCAATAAAGAATTAAAGTAATTATAAAAAATAAGACACAGAAACGTGTTTCAAAATTCAATTCAATTCAATTCAATTTATTTAATAATAGGTACATTACAAACTAAGTATTCAAGGCATACATATAGTGGAAGTATATATATCAAAATAACAATATTTAATAAATTAAAAATAACATAAAATCTGGTCAAAGGTGCAGGAGAATCCCGCCTCGGAAAACCCCCTCAGACACATGGAATATATCAATACCCAAAGCTATTTTGTTGATACTATTGATTTTATTTTGCGAAGTTAGGCATAATACGCATTGAATACATGAATACAAAATACAGTAAAACCCAGTTAATTCGAACCCCAATAATTCGAAAATCGTGGTAACTTGTATTAATTTTTAGCCCCTATTACCATAAATCAAATTTACCAGAAATCAATTGTTTTAGGTCACATAATTTTTTTGAAACTTGACGACAAAATGAAAGAAATATTTCGATTTTTTTCAAAATAAAAGAAGTGAGGATAACAAATATATCAATATCAGATAGGTTGGTACTTAAGTAATAGAAATGTCACAATCTTTGTATTGGCATAATAAATATTGCGTTTTCGAAATGATTTCTTGAAATATGCAAAAATGTAGACGATTTTCAGAAAATTTTCATGAGTTGTACGATTTTTGTCAAATTTCAAATTAACTGGGTTCCGCGTAATTGTACATATTTTTGGGCTCTTGAATTTTGAATTACGAGGTTCTACTGTGTAAACATAAAACCATTTACTGAGACCTTGTGGGATGTGTTTGTAACATCTGTTGCTTTCTGAATAAATTTGTCAAGAGATAATGAACTACCTTTTTCTTTTCTTAAAAGATATTTAGGTTAAATGTTCTTAAATTTTTATAGTCGTTCAGAATCTTCGTTTTGAGTCTGAGTTTTTTAGGATATTCCGCCATGTTTCTATGATCTTTCTGCCAACGTTTCGAATCCCATTGCAGGGTACACCATCAAGGCTGACAAAATTCAAACTAGCAGATTCTGTACTGCCTTGAAAATCTAAGAACAGATTTTTCCAATCTTTGTGAAACCATGAACCATGGCATAAATAATTTAATTTAAGTTCGGGGAAACATATTTTTAATATTATTCATCCATCCATCTCACCTAAAGATCTGTCCATTTCATCTGTCTTATGTAAATAATTTCACAATTTTGTACACATATTCTTTTTTTTTTTTTTTTTTCTCTTTTCTATTTTATTCAAAATTTAATATATTCTAGACTGGCTTTTGTCATATAAACATCAGATTTATGCGAAAGATTTGTCAATTAGTAAATAAATAAAGACAAAATATACATAAAATAGTGAATTGTATAAAAGACGAGGTCAGCCTGCGTTTTAATAATCAGTTTTATTTTTATTCACTTAACTTTATTTTAATTATTTAGGATTGATTGCACTCATTGCACTTTCAGTAAAAATTTATTTTATTTTCTAAATCAATTGTTTCCTTCATCAGTTGTTGAATTTCTCATAATTTTCCAGACCACCCGAACTGTTGCTGGGCGATCGCAACTACGGTCCTCCGGTGGACATGTGGGGAGCTGGCTGCATCATGGCCGAAATGTGGACCCGCTCTCCCATCATGCAAGGTAGCACAGAACAGCAGCAACTGGTCCTCATCTCCCAGCTTTGCGGAAGCTGTACTCCCGATGTCTGGCCTGGTGTGGAACAACTCGATCTCTACAACAAGATGGAACTGCCAAAGGGCCAGAAGAGGAAGGTAGAATATATTACTCCCATATATTACTTTACACCCCTACATTCGTCATCTTCTTCTTCTCCTTGTGCCCTGTCCGTTTAACGGATGTTGGCTATGCGCACTTTGTTTACTGCGGCTCGGAACAGCTCCACAGTAGACTGGCCAAACCGCTGTCTCAAGTTTTTCAGCCATGAAGTCCTCCTTCCAGGGCCCCGACTTCCGGCAATCTTTCCCTGCATTATGAGATACAAGATCTCGTATTTCTCGGATGTCTCATCAAATGTCCTAGATATTGAAGTTTTCAGATTTTTATTGTTTTAATAACATTTTTTTCTTTATTCATCCAAGCCATAACATCTTCATTCGTAATCTTTATATGTACCCGTCATTGGTTGCTATATGGCTAAATGTATAATACACTATAGCCTGGCAGGTACCAGAGTTTAGCTTTTTTCCTTTTCATACCTTCCTGTTCAAAGAGTTGACTCTACAATCAATTACAAAATTAGCGTGTAGATGGACTTGTCATGCAAGTATTTTGGTTTGGAAAAAATATATAAGCAAAACTCTATTAGTAACAAATGGCGCGAGTCTTTTTTTGATGTCCACCCAAATCGGCCATGACATAACAATTTGATATTTGGAAACAATGTACAACTCAGGGGTATCTACGGTAGTTACTACTAATTTCTCTTAGTATTTTGACATAATGTTTTACTTTTTAGCCATGTATCTACATTATGGCTTAGGTACTAGGTTATGTTTTAGAATAAGTATGTTAGATTTGGCTTGGAAAATTCATTCAGAGAAACAACTGGAAAACTCTGGATAGCGATAAACCATTCATGTCTGTGATGTTCTCGTACAGGGTCAGGCGGGTAATAATTAATTAGTAAATACTTTGAGTGGCAGCGATGCAACTTTACTTCATTTATATGTACGACTGACAGCAACTAGGTACAATAATACTGCAAGGAATCTGGACCTCCGTCGTAGCGACGACGCGCCTTAAAAGCCAAAAGATGTCGACACCAACCGATCCGTTCATTGGCTGCCGGTGACGACATCCCCGACGAATCAACTGCCGCCCGCATGACAACACTTTTAACTCGGCCAATCAGGACTGTGACGTGTATAACCACAATTTATGAATACCTACTATACCATATCTTCCCCCCGCTTCAGCAATGTCATTCAGGCGGTTATTGATTCCACTAAAACCCTCTTATACAATTTTTAATACATTCCTAACTCATCATACAATACAATATTCCATTAAAACGATATCTTCATACAATACACATTCATAATAACTTCTTATAATACAAATACAGATATTATTGTCCTGGTAATTTAGTCATTCAATTTACACTAGACAAAAAGGAATCCGTCCTTATTTTCAATACTATTTAGTGACTCAATTTGCACTAGTCACAAGGGAATCCGTTCCTCCTTTCAACACTATTTTTGATCCAAAGCTGACTCGGCCGTCCGCTGGGTGAAAGGTCTTACCCTCCACTCCATCCACTATTGAATCTCCCTCGCGGATATTCTTGATGTACAATCCAGGTCCAAAACTGTCCTGCAGTTTTGACCTTTCCAATGCCTGCTCTAGACGCTGGACAACCTTCCGGTTCGGGATCGACGTCCTTTCTTGTCTCCCTATTGTCAGTCGCCATACGAATATAAAAACATCTTCTTCCCGCTCTCAGAACTTCACTCGATAATTCACTTATACTGTCAAATAAGAACATAGATTCTTAACTTTCGGCTGCGCCAAGTATGATTTACTTTCTCCTTGGTTCGTTGTTTTCCTGATTTGGTATCAGAGATACCACTCCTAAATGTGGCCACGCCCCATTTAGTTATCTGACTCATAATTCGCCCCTCTGTATGTTCATACGTTCATAATGCTATAGGCCCTTCTTTTCTCTATTAGTATGTGGTCGATCTGTTTATGGTGTCTGCCATTTGGTGAGGTCCATGTCCACTTGTGGATATGTTTTCTGGGAAATAGTGTTGAAGATATGATCATATTTTTTGACTCGGCGAAATCTTTTACTAGGGACCCATTATTGTTACTCTCCTCATGTAGACTGTATTTTCCTGTTATGGGTTGATATGTTACGTCTCGCCCTACTTTATATCATTAGATGGTATTGCATTGTATACCTGTTCCAGCTTCTGATAGAAGGTGTCCTTGGTTGTGTCATCTTTATCTTCGGTCTCCACGTACACGTTGATCATTGACACATTAAAGAAATAGCTTTAATACAAAGAACACAGATATTTTCATTTACAGGCTTGAAACCAATAATACAGTTTTTCGCCTTTTTATCGTCTATAAATCCATGTCGGAACTTAAGGAGCCTTGGTTTACCATTGTGCAGTTTTGTTTGAGTACTGTTGTCAAACGTTTCACTACCTATCCACCTCCTGTATTGCTAACATGTCTATCTTGTACTTTCTCATCTTTGCAGTTAGTTCACCAAGGGCTCCACCTCTATACAAAGTTCTTACATTCCAAGTTCCAATTTTCAAATCCATTTTCTGTTAGCTTAGTCTTATCCGGTTTCCATAGTCTTGTCCGAGACTCAGCGTCTGGTTTCGTAATCTTGACTTTTTTTTCGAGGTGAGATGATTGGCCTCTTGTTCAACCCCTTACTGGAGGTCAAGGGTTTTTCTGTAGGGGGCCGGATACTTGCCTTTCATCCTCTCGCTATCTGTTATGGCACTAATGTTATTGCCAGTTATCACATTGTCCGGGGCTCGCAGGGCCTAAGAGACCACTCGTGGACGCTAGGGAGTAGGACTGTTGGCAGTGTTACCGATGGAATGTAACTGTGGTGTTACAAGGCCTTTTATAGTCACATATTTTCCAGTAAAATATTCACCACCGCGATCCTACGAAACTGTGAGCCCCCTTTAAGTAACAATATGCAACAGTAAATGCGAGACAAGTTATTCAGGAGTGGTAAAAGTGCAGCGAAGATAATTATTGCGAATACGAAATTGCATAGTTAGTGCATGAAATATTCTAGAAACATTTAGAGTGAATTTAAGAAGTTCTCGGATTAAATTTGTGTCCGGTAACTTTGCGTATTAAATGAAAGTTTAAATAGTTTTTAGTATTTCATTTGCCACCTACTGCCACGGTCTTGTGACCGTGAGCCTTAACCCCAAGTCAAAAATGTTGATAGCAAATATAATTATTAAGTATTAATTTGTTTTGTTTACAGGTAAAGGAACGCCTAAAGCCGTATGTAAAAGACCCTTACGGTTGTGACCTTCTGGATAAACTGCTTCAGCTGGATCCCTCCAAGCGTTTCGACAGTGACACTGCCCTGAACCACGACTTCTTCTGGACGGACCCGATGCCGTGCGAGCTGGGCGCCATGTTGGCTCAACACACCCAGAGCATGTTTGAGTACCTCGCGCCTCCCCGCCGCCCTGGCCACCTCAGGCATAACCACCACTTGGGCGGGGCTCCCAACATGCCGATAAAGCCATCCACAGCGGTCCAGGAAAGCGGTTATCAGGATCGAGTGTTCTAAGAATGAAATGTACTGATTTGTTTCTACTTGTATTATTTAATTCTATGCTAGTGTAATATAACTCACTATGAATATCATTATATTACCAGAGTGATAAGGAGGGAACGTAATTGTGTATTTAAGTGTCTGAAGACTTGATTTTTTTATGTTTTTTTTACATTACAAAATTACATTTAAGGTTCCACAATGATTCAGCTAGAAAGGCTGCGTAATATATATTTTCTTTATATTATTTTGTTTAAATTAAATGCTTATCAGTGAGAATTCACTTAACATTTATTTTCTTACGATTCCAAGTGATTTTTGCTTTATTGTTGATAGGTTGTAAAATATTTTTTGTATATCTTTAGCTAGAAGAAAAACCCACTACCTTTTGACATTATTACGTAAGTATCAAGCATCTATGGGTATTTGAAGCGTGTGCAGTATTTAGATAATCAATATAATTGTGATCGAAAATGAAGGGTTATTAAGATTGTTAACTATTTGGAAGGTTGGAAGTTGAATTGTTTAATTTAGTTTTAGAAAAAGAAAAAATATGAGTTGTTGAAGTTTTTTTGAAGTTCTTACAAATTTTATTTGATTAGAAAAGTGATACATTATTTTTTAACAATATTAATCTCAAGGGACTACATAAATACGTGTCTAAATATTTAATATATCTTAGAGTGCTTTCTTGTCACTGGCTGCATTAGACCAAAGATTCTACACAAAACTAAAGTCCTTCCGTGATACTATCTTTTTGTGTGCAATTATATGGAGAGTCTCAAAACTCCCCTCGACTATTGCGGTACAATAATAATCATTTTTGAAATAATATACACATCTCGCAATATTATTTTGAAAATATATTTATTTTTACTTCTGATCAATTTTTCTTCCGTTTATTGCATTGATGTAACTGAAATCTTTAATTATCTCATTCAACTGTAATTATAATCATGAGAAATCTCAATCAAATGTAATTTATATTGTGAAAAATCTCAAATATTTTAAATTAACTGTAATTGAAATTAAGAAATATCTCAATAAACATATTATAACATTATAAAACATTGTTTAATTTGGCATTGGTGTAATATAACATTTGACAGAAAATTGACACTACTCTACTGTAATATTGGTGCACGTTTGCTTTTCACCCTGGAAAACCAACCTATTACAGTAAAACCTCGTTAATTCGAAATTCAAGGGAGCCAAAAAATAAATTTCATATTAAGGGGGGCCCCTATAATTCGGTACTAAATAGGTACAAAAAAAATGGCGGCGAAATGTGAAATTTACCAAAAATTGTAAAACTCTTGAAAAACTGTTAATTTTGTTAAATTTATGTTTATATTTAAAGAAATCACTTTGAAAACGCACTATTTATTATGTTAATGCGAAGATCGCGACAAGTTGTCTATAAATACACAAAACAATAAGATAAGTCACTAAAAACATCTTAGAAAGAAAAGTAACATTTTAATAACACAAACACAGTGCTTAAAAAAAATCAAACTAAAGACAAATTTAAAAACATGAAAAACAATTTAAAACACGTTTAGGTGTGAGGATTAGCGCAAGTGCCGCAAACTAAACTCTGCCCATATCAAGGCAGCCAACTGAGACAAGCATACACAGGATTCCCCAATTTTAGGGATCACGACACAATATGTATAAAAAAGGAGCATTCCATAAGGTACCGTGAATTGATTGCGAAATACGCCAAGTATCGTAAAACTCACGAAAAAGTCATTAATTTTGTGAAAAATGTCTGTTTTTCATATTTCAAGAAATGCAATATTATGCTAATACAAAGACCGCGACATTTCAAAGTACCCGATGTAGACATATTCGTCGTTGTGAAAAAACTCGAAATATTTTTTCAATTTTGTTAAATTTGAAAAAAAAAATTGAATTACCCGAACTAAAATGTATTAATTTGCGGCGCTAGGGGCTAAAAAAAATTTCGAATTAAAAATTACCGGGGTTTTTGAATTATCGGGGTTAATTTACTACGAAATTCACAATTTGGGACTTTAAAAGTTTAACAAATTTCGGATTATGGCGAATTTCGAATTATCGGGGTTTGAATTAACAGGGTTTTACTGTACATAACCTTTTTTAATCAGTCAGGTGCCGGTCGTACGTAATGCGGAATGTACCCTGTCTGCCGTGCAATTTCGCGCACGAATGCTGTTTTTTTAGACACTTTTTGTGATGGTTATATTCCATGTAAAAATCAACAATAATCGCTAAGAAGTTACAGTTTCTGGTTTCTCAATATACAGACTTCAACAATTACTTATATTTCAATAATAACTTGTACAATAATTACTTATTCATTAATTATGAAAATAAGTAACGAAATTTACTTAGCGTGATTTGTTAATTGATTTTTATATATATTTATTTATATTACAGTAGAGTTTCGCTAATCCGGCACTATCAAAAATCAGGGGGTGCCGGATTATCGGAATGTTCGGACTACTGGATTATATGGAAAAATTCAAGATAAATAAAATAAAGCATTTCATAATGTACTAATTTAATAAGGGAATATGCATTTATGTACTTCACATTTGTTTATGATAATTACATATCTTACTTATCTAGTTTATCTTAATATAATCCTTAATTGAAGTCTGTTTCTTTTCAACTTGTAGTCCTTGCTTTAAAACTTTTTCTCGAAGGTTTCGAAGAATTATAATATCCTTGGCAGATGCACCGTTTTCTTCAGCCCATGTTACACAGGTATTGAAACAATCAATTGCTGTATCTGGTTTTATTTTAGTAGTTGTTGGCTCCAATATTTCTACAAAGTTTTCCTCTTCTTGTACTCCTTCACATATTTCTTCATCTGTCATCATTTGCTCTGTATCTTTGGTCCCTTCAAACTAAGAATTTAAATCTATTTCGTTTATCTCGAGTCCTCTACCTGAAAAACTTTGTAACCAATCGACAATAGGTAGAATATCTTCTGCATCCCATTCTTCCGTTGAATCTTGTGATGAAGCATTCATTGTAGGTAATAGTTTTTTCCACGATGATTGAATTAAGTCAAGTGAAACAGAGTTCCATGAATGAGCGAGGGAGAATACAACATCCTTCAAGTTCAATTCTTTGAGACACTGCTTATATCACCCCCCTGAGAAATAATGTGAAGGAGATACTTCTTTTTATACAACAACTTAACTTTTTGAATGACATTTTTGATCCATCGGCTGCAGTATAGGTGTGCAGTTTGGTGGTAAGAACATGGTTTGAATCTTTCCATCACTTGTTCTAAGTTCTCGTTCATTTGGGTGGCCTGGAGCATTGTCAAGTAGGAGTAAAGCTTTTTCCGGATTAGTGAGACAATTCGATAACAACAGTTTTCATAACATCGGAACTTATTGAGAAACAGCTGAAACATCTTAAGGAGGATGCAGCTCCTGGTCCTGATAATATTCCTTCTGTTGTACTGAAGCGTTGTGCTGGCCCCTTGAGCGCCATTATTGCCCCCATAATGCAAAAATCTCTTGATGAAGGAAAACTACCCGCGGATTGGAAGAGGGCAATAGTAACTCCCATTTATAAGAAGGGAGACAAATTGAATCCAGCCAACTACAGACCTATAAGCTTAACATCAGTTCTGTGTAAGGTAATGGAGAGAATTATCGCTGAGGACTTACGAAGATTTATGGAAGACAACGGCATTGTAGATTTGGATCAGCACGGATTTGTGCCTGGACGTTCCACTGTGACTAATCTTCTCACATGTCTAGAAAGGTGGTCCACTAGTTTTGATAGCCATGAACCTATAGACATATTTTATCTTGATTTTGAAAAGGCTTTTGACAGAGTCCCACTTAATAGATTAATCGCTAAGTTAGAACATCTAGGAATCCGTGGTTCACTACTTCAATGGATTAAGAGCTTTTTGACTGAGCGCTCCTTTGCTGTCCGAGTGGGTGACTCTCTATCTGCACCGCAAGTAGTTTTAAGTGGAGTTCCACAGGGGAGTGTGCTGGGACCAATTCTCTTTATTTTATACATTTTGGATCTTCGTGCTGCTGTCCAGTCCACTGTGAGTTTCTTTGCTGATGACACAAAATATTTCGGTAACCCCCTTACTGACCATGAGGTGTTACAGAGAGACTTAAATCAATTATCGGAGTGGACAAAGCAGTGGCTCATATGTCTTAATGTTGACAAATGTTGTGTTCTCCATGTCGGCAAGAATAACCCAAATATTGAGTATACCTTAAACGAAAGCCTGATTAAGTCAGTGGTCTCGCAGAAGGATCTGGGTGTTACTATTACCAAGGACTTTAAATGGTGTGAGCACATAGCGAGTGTGGTTAAGAAGGCTAACTCTATTTTGTATTTAGTGAGAAGATCATTCCAACATCTGACAGTACCACTATTCACAACTATTTATAAGACATATGTGAGGCCTCTCCTCGAATATGCCTCTCAGATCTGGAATCCATATTTTGTTAAAGATATAGTTTTACTGGAAAATGTTCAGAGACGAGCCACAAAATTGCCCTTGGGTCTTAAAAACCTGGAATATGCGGAAAGGCTGAGAGTATTGAAACTGCCCACTCTTCAGGAGCGACGAGCAAGAGGTGACCTCATCGAGACATTCAAGATTCTATCGGGCTACTACAATATTCCTAATATGACAGATACGTTTGCATTTAACACTAATGTGGGCCTTCGAGGACATCATCTGAAGTTGAACAAGTCTCGGTTCTCGTGTAACCCAAGAAAGCATGCATTAAGCAATAGAATGGTCAATATGTGGAACAGTTTGCCTGAGGGCGTTGTGTCTGCAGCCAGTGTCAACCAATTTAAGAATAGGCTGGATATTCAAATGAGAGACAGTGATATGGGCCTATCAGCTTAAGCTGCCTGTGCATTATCAATAATAATAATAATAATAAATACTGGGTGAAATATCAACAACTACAGAGATAAGCGTCATCAAAGTTTTCCTTTTTTTTTTCAATATTTTTGACTTATTTTCTGTAGAACATTAGACTATCACCAATTTTATTACATTACATAATATATTTATATTATGTAATATTTAAATTCAGTCACTTTAGAACAAGTCAAATAAAAGGATTCTAACCTTACAAAAAATATTTTTCAAATTTCTGAAAGCTTTCAATCGTTTTATTTGACTTGTATAAAAGCGAATGAATTTTTAATATTCTATATAAGTTGCTGTACTTACAGATAGTCCAAAGTTTCATAGAAAATAATGCAGAAATATTTAAAAAATGCAAACTTGGATGTCGCTAATTTCCGTAACTTTAGACATTTCTCCCAAAGTGTAAAGAATATAGAGAATAAGGTTTCATTGATTTTATGAAGATCCAAGCCATGAATTAGATCATTTGATTTCTCAGCTGTGGTTTTCAGATGGACTTCAACGCAAACGGAATGATTGTCTTGATTCAGAGCTTCATATTTTAATAAAATGCATTAGAAGTTAAGGCGGCACATTCACTGCAAATGCATATTTCGGCGTTTTGTTACGAAAATGTGGGTTTTCATTATTCATTTATATCAGAATGTATACTCTAGACTGCAATTTTTTTAGAACAATAACTTAGAACCTTTGTTATTACATAAAAGTAATAAACTGAACATTATTAAAATAATGAATAAAATATAAGCATTAATCGACAGGCCGCGGCCAAAAAATCGTTTTTAGTGTCCTAGGCGGCGCTAATTTTTAATGAATATTTATATGTGCGCATAATATAAAAAGCTTTTAGGGAAGCATGGGCAGGGCATTGTAAATTCAATATCTTTTAATTGTTCAAAAATTGATGTGCCGATTTTAATGTTTATGTGGTCCTTTTCGAACTCTTTGCGAAAGATCTGCTCCATCCTCTCTATATTGGCAACAAAGTCATGAGTAAATTTCGATCTGTCGCATAATTTCTGTAATTAGTATACCTAGTTACTGCACTTAAATTGCAAGAACGCTGATTAACATCAACGTAGACTTTTAAAAACTCACAGTCTTTGTGATAATCAACACACCTTTTTAGTAAAGCACCACAAACATAAAAAAGGCCATTTTTTCAAAAAATGCATTTTTTTTTCTAAAACGGCGGCTGCGAGCGCGAATGGCACCGAAGGCACGGCCCCTACTGCCGCCGCCTTGTGCCCCCATATTCTATGTCAATGTGTGCGTCACAGTACGTGCGTACACGGCGCCGAGCACGCACGCACACATTCTAATGGGTAGCAGCTAGTTTGTATGAAGACGTATTACTATTCTTAGTACCTATACTGTGCTAATACAGAGTCTGAATAGAGACAAGCTGACTAACTGTGAGTATGATTCTATGTTCACTGAATAAAAGTTGTGATGAGTATAAAAAACTTTTTTAAACATAATTTAGCAACATTAACGTCATAAAAAGACACAAAAAAAGTTCTCGCAGATATCTTCAATGCTAAAGCATCTACATTGGCTTCACCTGCCGGAGCGGATAAATTTAAAAACTCTCTTCGATGGTGTACACAAGTCTTCAAAGAAAAGCACCACAATATTTGATCGACCTCTGTATCCCAGACAATATTACTAGAAGACGGCTCACACTGCGGTCAGCTAAATCGGAGGCACTCTGCAGGCTGGTAGTATCAAGGAGATCTGGAGCCCTCAAGTTTGCGGAGCGTGCTTTCAGCTTTGCGGACCCAGCTATCTGGAATCAGCTGCCTCCAGTGCTGCGATCTATGGAGATCCAGGTATTCAAGAAGAGCAAGAAAAAAACTCATTTTTTCGGGATGTCGCACCTGTAAAGCGCCCTTGAAGCGTCTCTTACGCAAAAACGGCGTTGTATAAATTAACATAAACATGAACAAGTTGCGTTTGCATCGGAACGATGTTTGAATCATCACGTACATCACATAATCTTCCATAGCTGACTAGTGTAATGTGAGATCTAAACTAGCACTTGAAAATAAACCCATTAAACAGGTGATGGAATTTAACCCTAGAAAGCTAACCTTCGTCAAAACGACGACGCGGACCCAAAAAAAGTGGTATAAATTTTGAGTGCGTCGTCGTACACATTCCAGATTCCGGCTAATCTCGGTCGACCCGCAGCTCGCGCGGCGCACTAGTATGTTTTTTGTGTAGGGGCCCTGTGTGCGCCGTTCCAGCCACCATGAGTCGTCGAATCGACGAAGGTTAGTATTAACGTTATTCTTGCAGAGTTATTTTTAATTCTTTTTTGGTGTTATAATTATTTCGGTGTTTTGTAAACTTTGTACATAATTTGCCTACATTAAAATAAGAACCTACATTATTTTTATTTGAATACATTTTTATTTTAGATACGATTCGTCAGCTGTTATTAGATGATTATAGTGACGAAGAAAACTGTTCTGAGAGTGAGAAAGAAGACTACGTTGAGGCTGATCCGGCTTATGAAACAGTCGGTGAGGAAGAGATTTTTTCTGTGACAGAACAACCACCTTCAACTAAAGACATCCAGGCAAGTACATCTTCATAAATTGAAGACCCGTTACCTAGTTCTTCAGTTCTCGCTTCTTGCTGCCGAAAAACTCGACGTTGGCCTTTATGTAATTTTTACGGAATGCTAAACATTGCATTTATAAATAGTTATGTTATAAATGTAATCAACACTTTGAAGGCTAATAAAAAACCTTTATCGAGGCGTAAGTACTTGAAAACTCTGCATCAAAAAATAGTCGAGCCACACATGCAAAAAGATTACAAATTCCGACACTCAAACGGGGCTGTGGGACTCAATAACAGCGATTTTGAATATGCCAGGAACCAGTAGTTCTACTTCTACACATGAGACTGATCAAAGAGAAGATGAAATTAGTCTTTCTATCGCCAAAAAAAGAAAAATTTGTGCAATTTGCCCCTCCGCAAGGCAAAGAATGACAAAGAGTTGTTGCACCAAGTGCAACAAATCCTTGTGTGGCGAACACGAACTTGACATTTGTCACAAATGTACTAATTAATAGTTTTTTTCTAAAATGTTTATTTCTTTTGTTGATTTTATTACTTAATTTTAATATTTTAATATTTTTTTTAGGTCTTTGTTGTTTTAGTTAATAAGATTTAAGCATTTAAAAAAATAAAAATGTTCAAATGAGTAAAAACTCTTGTCTCAATTAAAAGACTGTCAAAGTAATTAAAATGTGATTTTAGTAAATAAAAAACTTATAAACATGTTAACAAATGATTATTGTAATAAATAAGTACAACAGATATATATATTTTATTTCATAAACCCTTAAAAGCCTCCCTTTTGTACGGCGTAGCCGAAACGACGAAGGTTAGTAATAAGCGTTGTAAAATAAGGTTAGTGATCTAGGGTTAAACATCTTGGTGTCAACGTACCTGAGCCATAGTGATATTCTTGAAAAATTGAAAAGTCGGATGACGAAGGCTTCGGTTGTATCAGGATGTCTGAATAAATTAATATGGAAAAACAAGGACATGCAACTGAAGAGTAAAGTCTGGATCTACAAAACCTATGTCAGACTAATAATGACCTACGGCGTCGAAACAAGAGCCGATACAGTTCGCACTAAATCTCTTCTTAGAACCACAGAGATGAAAAATAACTTGCAAGACTATGCGACAGAACGAGAAACATCACGGTCAGAAAAAAATGTGCTATCCAAGATGTTGTCAGATGGGAGAGGCAAAGGAGAAGGAATTGCAGACCTCTGTAAACCAGAGGGAAGAAGGATGCCTGGAAGACCTCCCAAAAGATGGAAAGAAAGTTGGGAGTCCATGTGCCCGTCCAGTGATGTATATGTAATATAGAGGCGGCAAAAAGAGTAGCTTGTTGGTCTTGTGGTTAGGACTCTCGCCTCGTGATCCAAAGGTCGCGGGTTAGAACCTCACTCCAGACCAGCAACTTAGTCCTATTTTCATAGCACAAGCGTTTAGCTTAGTTTGAAAATAGTAAGAATATTGTGACACGTATTCCGTGTTCGCATCTCTATTAAAAAAAAAAACTCTGATCAAACATGCCCTAGTGGCCTTCAGCCAGTATAAGAAGAAGAAGAAGAAGAAGAAGACTTTTTCTGTGTCCAAATTTCGGCACTTCTTTCCATATCCTGGTCAGAGTTAATCGATTAATCAGCCGCTTAAAGCGGGCGTTTCATTTTACTTGAACGCGCTATCTGATTTTTGCAAGAATTGAAATCGCATTAAGAGAGGTTTTCGTGTGTATCTCCTAACACACATATAAATGAACATTATATTTAAGAAAGATCATACGTATTAGGGATGGGTAAAAAATATCGATATATCAACATATCGATATATTTTTTTTTAAATATCGATATAATAATAAATATATATAATCGTCGATATATTTTTTCGCGATATAGGCGACCTTTTTATGTTTGGTGATTTTTTTGGCGACCATTTTTTGGTTACCCTTTTTTTTGGTCATCAGTATTTTTTCTCGGATAATCGATATACATTTTCCGGTGACCTTTTTCTTTTTTTTTTTGGTCGCCAAAAGCTTATTCCTCTCACATTTTTGAAAAAATAATATCGATATATCGATATATTTTTCTCAATGTATATCGATTATTTTCGATACTTTTTTAAAATATCGATTCGATATATATCGATATTTTTTTTTCATTTACCCATCCCTAATACGTATTGAAAGTAGGCTCTTAATTTAAAAAAATGTAGATGACGGGCTTGATTTCAAAAGAACTTTAAAGATTGCGTTATTTTTCCATGGCCTCGTAAAAAATATTTTTTTATAAATCTCCATCATATTATCCTCGCCACCATCTGAAGTTGTGGCCCCAGAACCGAAGCTCTTGCGTACAAGGCACAAGCAATATATTAGTTCAAAAGCATTGAAATGTCGGTTGATTAGATTTGAATTATAGAGGGTCGATAGTTCCGGTCAGTCCAGTAGACATGTTTATGACGCAAGTACATTGTTTCGAGGAAATTACATTGCGGACCGATCCTAACAATACTAGTAGATTCGGCGTGGAAATAGCTGGCCCTCTATTATTGGGCGCCGAAGGAATACATCCTACTCGACAACCTCGGTCAAATACTACTTGTAGTTATAGTTTGGCAAACGTAATGATGCGAACAGGAAAGCTCCGTGGTTATTATTCCCAGTTACATAAGCCAGGATAACATATACCTACTACATAGCCAGCGATAAAACAAAAAACTTCCCATTGAAAAAAGTTATTAGATAGGTACTTCATATGTGGGGTATAATTAGGGATTCTGTGTCGAGACAACCCGGGAATTTATTCCCGAGAATTCAAAGTTTTTTTTCTTCTTGAGTCCCGGGAATTTAAAAATTAATAACCCGGGACTCGAGACTTTCCGATTAAATTTTATTCAATATATCCTACATTTATATTTTTTAAATAAAATCTGCTTTGTCGAGAACAAGCCATACCAATACGGAGCAGGTAGCAAGCGGTTCATCAAGATACTCGGTTGTCGGCACTCAGCAGTGAAAAAAAAATTCTTTTACATTTACTTATAAAAAAAATATTGTAGGATACAGGATGGAAAGGATACAGAGAATGATTTATAGTAGCGAGAGATTATATTGTCTTTGTAATAAAAGCTTTCGTCATTATTTGTAAAATATCACTTAAACAAAAAAAAAATCAAGTACATATTTACCCTTGATTTTTTCGGCAAAATGTTTCTTTGTACGATGCACGTGCTACTTGTATTTCTAGAATAATTGAAAAGAATTCTCCTTGGGTTGATTTATTTGTTGAAATAATCAGTTTGTATTTTGACTTTAGCCAGATGCGTTCTTCTCCTACTTACGGTTTCCGTCGCTGTATATTCTGAACCGCGGATTTCGGACTTTTAATTTTTCGAACTAAAATTGCAAAGTTTAGTATTTATTTAAGTAAGTAATATTGATATAAATATTTCGATGAAAAAATTGTAATAAATTAAATTTAAATAAATATCGAATGACGTGTTTTTAAACTGTTTCAATAAATTTTCACCTATCGTACCTATAACACAAATAATATAAGTTAATTAAAGTTAATAATAATAAGTTAATAATAATAAGTTAATTAAAGTTAATTTTTATTTATGATTTAAACAAAAAATGATTAAAGTCACGTGTCCCGGGAATTCCCGGGACTAAAAATTTGGGTCTCGAGTCCCGGGAATCGAAAAAACCCGAGACTTCAGAATCCCTAGTATAATAATGCAGCGATATCAAAAAAAAAATGTTTTGAGTGCAGTCACCGAGGATTAGTATTTTAAAATATACTAAATTCTAGATTTTATGTATATATCCCTTAAAAAATCATGTTTCCTTTAAATATGTAGGCTATTTTTCCTGTAAAATCTCGAATTCAGTACATTATAAATTAGTAAATCCTTGATGACTGCGATCAATTTTGTTTTTCCACATATATTTTATATGTTGTGTGTATTAGCGAAGGGAAAAACTTCATTTCAAAATGAAGAACACACACGTTCACCAGTTTGAAGACTACAAAGTGTACACTACAATTGTAGTAAAAACTACTTGAAGTGAAGTAATTGTAGTACTACGAAGTGAAGTGAAGTAATTGTAATAATAATGAAGTGAAATAATGAAATGAATCCAATTCCAAAAATTTCACGTAAAAAATACACTATTTAAAATGTGTTTCTCATATTTTCGATAACTTTGAAGTGTATGTACTTTGTAGTGTTCGCTTTGAAATGAAGTGTACTGTTTGAAGTTTATACTTTCAATAACTTTGGTGTATGTAGTTTGTAGTGTGCACTACACATCAAAATGTGCGAAGTGTGCACTTCAATATAGTGTAGTACTACATTGTAGTAATGAGTACAGAGCGGACCCATCACTAGTGTGTATACCGTATCGTATCGATATACAAAACATATCCACATATATCGAATATCTGTGGAATACTCGGTCACAGCTATGTAAAAATAATATATCATGAAATAATGTTTATGAAACTTTATTAAAACACGTGAATGATTCAAATCTTACAATAAAAATTATAAAAACTAAAATCAAAAATATGCGGAAGGAAACTCGGGAACCGTTTTGATTTATTGGTTCACTTGAATTTCCTGTTTCAGTTTGCAAAGTTTCCATTTTGAACAAGGGAGTCTTTATTCTGTGACAAGA
Source organism: Agrypnia vestita (assembly GCA_016648135.1). Taxonomy (NCBI): domain Eukaryota; kingdom Metazoa; phylum Arthropoda; class Insecta; order Trichoptera; family Phryganeidae; genus Agrypnia; species Agrypnia vestita. The sequence goes on from JADDOH010016590.1 coordinate 38,384, forward strand.
GCATGTCAGTAATAAGCATGTGTATTTGATTGTTAGCTTTGAGCATGCTCATTCATTCTTGCTTAAAATAAGCATGCCCATAACGAGCATGTGTGTATCTACAGTTGTTAGAGCATGCTCAAAAATAAGCATATGTATCAGTATCCTAAGAAAAAATGTCCTTAGGTTTTCACGGCCGTTCAGAATCTTCTGTGTATAGTTTTCTGGGATATTCTACCGTGTGTATGTGACCTCTCTGGCCAACGTTTCGGATCCCATAACATAACACAAACTTGGAGATACCCTGACTTCGGTACGGTATTGCAAGGTAATACTTAACCTACACTTCAACACTCACTCATCACATCAGCCCTGATGATGGACCCTGCAATGGGATCCGAAATGTTGGCCAGAGAGGTCACATACACACGGCAGAATATCCCAGAAAACTATACACAGCAGTATTCTAAGGTTAAGGAATTGAACAATTTAGAACATAACGCGTCATTCCCAAGCTCGCATAAAAACCCCTCAAATACTCATTGCCGGGAAATCCCAGTCGTCCGGTTATTTTATTATTATAATATTTTACGCTTAAACAGGCTAAAAGGCCCAATCACAGAAGCGAAACATATTCACTTATTATTTTTATTATTATTATTCCACAAAATCATACTTACCCAGACTAAATACGCTATAAAATGCATGGTCGAATAAGCATTGTTTTAAACCGGCTATTAAATTCATCAGAATTTTTTACATGTACCTACACGAGAATACCCCTCTTTGAGAAATCTATAATTTTTCTTAAATTAGTAATTATCCTTTCCTCTTTGGATAAAAACAAGTCACTGTGTTCTTAGAACATATCAACTAATATTTTACAATAATTATTTAAATAAAAATGTCTGCGATAATTTTATAATTTCACTGTATCTCCAGACTAACAACTCGCTATTGATAATTTGGAGAAACAGTGAAATTACTGCAGACATTTTTATTTACAGTACAGTAAAGTTATACCTAATCCAATTCCAATCTACGGTAATAAGTAGCTCTCTTTTGGACTTGCTCGTGTTAATAATACTTGTGTACTCGCTCGGGCCGACTCCTGGAAAGGTATAATTATTAATATATATTATTATTAGAGAATAAGCAGAAGCGATACACTCCGCACTGGGGTCCTCGGTACTCATTTTTGAATTAACATTCCATTATGATCGCTATCGCCAACGCATGTTCTTACAAGGCGAATCGAATGAATTATTAATGAATTCCCTCTCTTTAGTTTAGCGTGAAAAGGAAATGAAAACAGTAAAATTTTTGGTTCTATTGTGGTTAATAATCATTACAGAACATGTGTTTCACGTCGGCACAACCATTATTGTTAGCTGAGCACTAAGTGCCGTAAAATATTGCTTTATATTCCTGATTCACGGGCAATATTAAATCTTAATTATGCATTTTAATATTTTAAGTGATTTACATCAATTTGTTGGAGGTTTGTTATGACTTTTCAGATACCGGCAAATAAAATAATATAATCAATTCCACAACCTTAGGTTTCGCACTTAAGTTAAGCAAAGATTTAGAAAAAAAACGAGCGAGCCTTACAGTAGTCGCATATGATCTGTAACATTTGACATCTCACAATTAAACACATCAATTGAGCAGCGACAGAAATTAACATCAAAATTTAATAAAGCTTATACCTATATATATTTATTAATTAGTAAATACAAGTAAAGAAAATGTATGTGCATTTATTAATAATTGAATTTAGGTAGGTACCATATATCTACGTACGCATTTTGTTTAGAAATGTGTTTGGTCAATTTATGTTTTTTATTTATTTTCATAGATGACGGTAGTGTGCCGCCATACATATTGTACGAACACTTTGAATAAATATTTAAAAATAATCACATAAATTACATAAAATTTGAGAATGTAAATCATTAAGGGCAGTTATTGTTTTTTTTATATAAGCCAAAATATATCAAAGTTACAACATCCACACGCTTGACACCTGTCTCGCAACGTATATACAAAATTAGAAGCTTTGGCTGGCAGTATGCGATTTCGCTGTGATGGCACTTTCTGGACATTGATTCGTTTATAAATGATGATTTCTTTTTCACCGCGCGTGCTCCGCGCGCGCTCATTGGTTAAGTGAAATTGCGAGCGGCTTATTTCCTGTTACGCATTTCCGTCCTTTTTCATGAAATCACTGCCACAGATTGCAGGAAAGCGAGAGGAAAGATATTACGCATCAAAAATTGAAACTTTCATATTATTAATTAAGACCTTGATTCGACCAATACTAGGTTTAATACAGTTGTATTGAGTCCTCATTATACAGTTCACATGAGTAATGTGAGAGTCCAAAATAAATTTATTAGATTTATCAATTATAAGCTTAACATGCCGTCGAGTAACATTGATTACAATATTCTTAGATCTGTTTGCTTTCTCGATAAACTAGAGACTAGAAGAATAATGACGGACTTTCTCTTTTTCCACAAATTAATTAACGGAACTATTAACTATCCTCCAATATTACAACGTATCTGCTTGCGTGTTCTATCTACCTCACATAACTAGAAGTTATGCAGGTTTTGCCTTGGAAAATGCAGCTACCAACCACATTTTAGTTCTAGACTTCCTAGACTAGCGAACAAATACGAGCAACTTGACGTTTTTGTTACTAACTTTATAATATTTAAACATATTTTAAAAGGTGTATTGAAAGATCACTAGTATTCGTCAGATTGGACATAAGGCGGTACATTCACTGCAAATGCATATTTCGGCGTTTTTTACGAAAATGTGGGTTTTTATTTTCATTTATATCAGAATGTATATGATAGATTGCAATTTTTTTAGGGCGATAACTTAGATAGAACCTTTATTCTTATATAAAAGTAATAAACTAAACATTATTTACAATAATTAAGAAAAATATAGACATTAATCCACAGGCCGCGGCAAAAAAAACCTTTTTAATGTTCCCGGGCGTAGAGTGGTTCGTTTAAAATTTCTATGTAAGCATAATATTTTTTTTATACTAATCCGTACGTAGGAAATTAAGAAATATTCAATATTAAAAAAAAATATAATTTTTGAAACATGCTTAAATATTTACGTTTTTTTGGTCATTTTCAAACGTTGTTTATTCATATAAAAAGATGATTTTAAACGATATATTGTATTTATATTCGCACTTTGAGTCTTCATTCACTATTAAAAAGCTAAATTTTTTATTTAAAATATGTTAATTATTATTTTAAAATAAAAATTCTAAAGTATGAAAAACGACATTGTCAACGTCAGAATCCGTGTTAGATGCCGTCTGCCGTCTGGCCACGGCAGAGGTCAGTCGTGTTTATGCAGCCGAATATTCCTCGTCATTTATTTCACTATTCCTTGTACTTTTACGCCAAATTTGACATTTATATGAATTATTATTATATAATACGCTCAAAAGCAATTGATATCTCCCATATATTAAGATTTTATATGGATTTTCGAACGGTTTCATCCTTTTTAAACTTTGAACTTGCGTCACATGTCAGTTTCGGTATTATCCTAATTCAAAAATTGTTCCAGATCATTTGAGGTATCAAGATACATACTGTACGCGCCGTGCGCATGCGCGTTCGCGTCTCCCATGTATTTATTTCTTGTTTAATATTAAAGGTATTCATTATGATATGAAAAGTATTTCAGAATTATTAATATGTTTTTTAAATTGTATTCAGTAAGTAATTATTGGACGAAAATAAAATGCGGGAATTTGTCGATAGATAAAATAATACATTTTGATATACGCAGTACGCACGTGGGGCTAGGTGATTGTTTTGTATTGTCATATTACGATATGCATTGATTTAAAAAGGAGTTAAGAATTATTACAATGATTCTTAAATTATTTACGGAAAATAATAAGTCGACTCAAATAATATAAGATCATTTGTCTAATGTTAAATAAGTAAATATTTTGATACGTGATGTACTTCTGTGGGGATGCCTGACCCGGACGAAAGCAAAGAATATATGACCACCTCTTTCTATCAAACCTTACTGTTTTAGCAACGTATGTACCATAAATATGTAACGAACGTGTAATTTTCATTCGATTTGCGCTCAGATGACATCTCGTGCACGGCTTGAAAGGACATGATCTATCGATGTAATTTGACAGCTATGCATGTTTGTGAATCGGCTGTGCCGCCTTAAATAAGTGGATTGTAATTTCAATTGTTGATTGGGTGAGTTAACAAAGAGTTATGTAAAAAAAATATTATATTATGCTTTACTAATTTTCTGTGCTATTGCTGTCTACTTTATATTATTATTATTTTTGTATTTTTTAATATATTATGGTTTCTTTAAGTTTTTGATGTAGGTATACTTGCCTTTTACTTTATATTATATTAATTTATCTTTTAGTATTGTGCTACTGCTTTTTTTTGCTTTCCACTTTATATTTTTACTTAATGTACACTTTACCTTATTGTTTGTAAAAGCCCTGAAGGGCGTAAATTAATGAACAAAAAAATAATAAGAAAAAATAACTAAATAAAAAAAATTATACGCTTTCTTTGAATACATCCATGCAGTATCCAAATATTGAACACGTTATAAAGTTTACAAGTAATTTTATCACCCTACTAAACTAAATAATACAACGTATACTAAAAATAAAAATCGAATGTATTAACAAGAGAAAAAATAAATTTATGGGAGATGTAAAACTAATTAAGTACTGATGTGAAAACAAAATTAAAATGTAACTATTTGGAAAAAGGACCTGGTAATTTACAATATATTTAATTTATTATAAACACCCATATTTCTAATTTATACAACTGCAATCCTAAATTATTTGTGTGTTAAATTTGTAAGCCCTTATTAATTTTTATTTATATATGTATTTAATGTATTATAGGGCTTATATTATTATTAATATCAAAAGAATGATTTGTTTCCAAAATATGATTAGACAATTCGGAATTATTAATTATTAAGTGTTCCTTAACTCTAATATCAAAATTTCTATAATTACAATATATGTACACAAAATACATACTTTATGTATATTTTAATTGTACAATACATATATTTTGTACAATTATACAAATACTTACAACATTACAAATCAATTTAAAGACCTCCGATTTTTTAAATATTGTAACAAGGCTAAAAAGAATTACGCACTCCTTTGACAGTTGTTTGAAGTTGTCACAACACTATCGAATAATTAAGAACGGTCCACGTTGTTCTACGGCTTACGGAAGACATCTGAAACATTCTAGAAATATCTACAAGAATCTAGAAGCCACGAGAATCGTCTCCTAGACACTCGAAAAAGCCACGAAAGTAAAAGATACCTCGATATAAATACGGACCTGGCCGCACGCGAAAGTTGTTGCTGAACGCGCTTGACAGGCGATAACAGAAGCGAAGGCAACCGCTGGCTGCGGAGGCCAGGGTGGCCTCAGGGTGCGATAACTCGAGCGAATAATCTAGTAAAATTCTTACGTAGCGAAATAAACCAAAGCGAATAATTCGTGTGATACTAGATGGAATGTTGTAGTGAATGTTAAATAAAGTGTTGAAGCGATAATAAAGTGTCTATTTGCGAGTGATAAATTACGAAATGGTGTAATTAAAAGAATAGCGTTAAGTTAAATGGTGTTAAGTGACTTTGAACGTTTGATTAATTAATTAATACTGACCAAATAATTTCCAGCGTTTTCGTTCATTCCTCCCGCAGCCACGACACGTGACAATATCTCCTTGTCCATATTATTAAACAAATATTTTTTAAATTTATTATTAAAGTATGTATTAACTACAATAAACAAAATAATTTTTAGTAATATTTTTGAACATCTATACAGGGTTATTTGTAAAACATTAATAACCTCGCAGGACTATATTTCTGCCTTGATTATGAGTCGAAAATGTTCAAGCTATTATGACCTAACCTCAATAGTTATGGAGATATGGAGATATGACATCAAAGTTTGCATTTTTTTTCAATACTTATGACTTTTTTTTGAAAAACGTTGGACTACATTACAGTAACTTATATCGAATATGAAAAATTCATTTCCTTTAATACAAGTCAAATAAAATAATAAAAACCTTCGAATTCCAATTGGAATTTTTTCAGGGTTTTTATCATTTTATTTAACTTGTATTGAAGCAAATGAATTTTTCGTAATCGATTTAAGTTACTATTATGATAGTCCAACGTTTTACAAAAAATAAGTGAGAAATATTGAAAAAAATGCAAACTTTGATGTCGCATATCTCCATAACTATTGGTGATCATGATAGCTTGAACATTTTCGACTCACAATCAAGGCAGAAATATATTCCTGCGAGGTTATTAATGTTTTACAAATAACCCTGTATACAATTAGAAGTTTTCTTGATTCGGTTGACCGCTAACACTTTTCTTTATAAATTCATGGGAATATCTTTATTTTTATATACATAATTAAATTTCCCGGTGGTTTATTCTTCTGAGTATTTCCGCTATCTAATTTTCCTTTGTGTAACCTCATAAGGAGAAAATTTAATAAAAATATAAAACTCTGAAATGCTAGTTTGGATTCGATAGTTATCGAAAATAATTGCCCGCTTGTATTTTCGATTCGGAGCTCGGAGGCTAGTCTTGTATTACGCTTCTGAGTGACGTCGATAGCTTGAATTGAATGTTTTTCCACCCATCGGAATACGGACGTTTTAATGATTTGTGATGTATGCAACTTTAATTTACCGAGGGCAGCGATATCGGTATATGTGAGGCGAGGCATTAGCGATTCTAGCAGCGGACCAGCTGCTAATAAATATGTAGGTCTGGCTCCCGAGCCACCGTTTATGCTGAAGGCCAAAACTCACCTGGCGGTTTCAGCGTCGATTCCAACTAGCGAAGGGAAAAACTACATTTCAAAATGAAGACTACAACACACACACGTTCACCAGTTTGAAGACTACAAAGTGTACACTACAATTGTAGTAAAAACTACTTGAAGTGAAGTAATTGTTGTACTACGAAATGAAGTGAAGTAAATGAAGTGAAGTAAGTGAAGTGAAGTAATTGAAGTGAAGTAATTGAAGTGAAGTAATTGAAGTAAAGTAAATGAAGTGAAGTAATTGTAATAATAATGAAGTGAAGTAATGAAATGAAGTGAAGTATTTTTTTCACAAATAAAAGTTTGGCGAGCTAAAAAAAAAAAGGTCAACAAAAAAAATATTTACGATAAATGACGACACTTTCTCCAAAATAACATTTGGCGACCTAAAAAAGATTTCTTCATTCGATTCCAAAAAATTTTCAAACCATGGGGGGGGGGGTTGTTACAGTTTCCAGAGATTTCTTCGTTTAGCTACATCAAATTTCACGTAAAAAATGCACTATTTAAAGTATGTTTCTCATACTTTCGATAACTTTGAAGTGTATGTACTTTGTAATGTTCGCTTTGAAATGAAGTGTACTATTTGAAGTTTATACTTTCAATAACTTTGATGTTTGTAGTTTGTAGTGTGCACTACACATCAAGGTGTGCGAAGTGTGCACTTCAATGTAGTGTAGTACTACATTGTAGTAGTGAGTACAGAGCGGACCCGTCACTAATTCCAACCCATCGAACTTCTTCGAAACTTCTTCCTATCTTTTTTTCAATTTTTTATTTATTTTTTCGGAAATATAATAGATACAAGTTAGTGATATACAGGGTTATTTGGAAAACATTAATAACCTCGCAGGACTATATTCCTGCCCTGATTATGAGTCGAAAATATTCAAGCTATCATGACCTAATATCAATACTTAAGGAGATATGCCACATTAAAGTTTGCATTTTTTTTCTGTATTTCTGACTTATTTTTTTGTAAAACGTTGGACTATCATTGCAGTAACTTATATCGAAAAATTTATTCCCTTTGATAAATGTCAAACAAAATAGTAAAAACCCTCGGATTCCAATTGAAAATTTTTCAGGGTTTTCATCATTTTATTTAACTTATATTGAAATGAATGAATTTTTCATAATTGATATAGGTTACTATAATGATAGTCCAATGTTTTACAAAAAATAAGTCAGAAATATTGAAAAAAAATGCTTGCTGAATTTGATGTCGCGTATCTCCATAATTATTGATATTTAGGTATATGTTCTATACCAACAAC